>JANHFL010007721.1:120609-142677 GCA_032468155.1 Oxyrhabdium leporinum
TTGAAATAGTGTTGTGAACCGCCCCGAGTCTTCGGAATGGGGCGGTATATAAATTTAATTAAATAAATAAATAAATACAATATTATAAAAATCAACCTAGTTAAAAAGATGGGAAGGGAAGGAGCATGATGACAGGGGGGGAGGGGCGGTTGTTAATTATAACTGTTTTCTCAAATCCTTCATCTAAATCATTGAAAACAGATTGGATATCAAATGTCCACAATAGTGTTCTATGGCATTCCACTCAGTACTTTCTTCCAAACTGAAGTAGAATCATTAATACGAACTCTTTGAGCATGATCATTCAGCCTGTGAGTCCATGTAAGACTAGTATCATCTTGGTCAGAATTTACCATTTTGTTAGGGACTATATAGCATAAGGCATTTTGTCAAAGGCTTGGCTGATTTCTACAGCATTCTCCTAAACTGCAAAGTTAATAGCTCTATCAAAGAGGGAAGCAAAGTTGGTCTGGCATGACCCATTTGGAATAAATGCATTCTGACTCTGTTAATTCTAGCCTGACTATCCAAATGGTCATAAACATGCTATCTGATAATTTTGTCTAGGAAAGATGTCAAGCAATAGTCAACAGGTGAAAATTTCTGGACAATCTTTGTTGGATCCAGAAACAAATGATCTTTCTAAATGATCTTTTACACTTGGGAAAGAGATCTGGATGCATGATTTTGCTCAATGTCTCCAGAGAAAGAAGAAATTTCTCTCCAACAACGTTTCACTAAGAGGGCATTCCATTAGCAATGAAACCTTAACTAAAGTTTCCGTTTTTATATCATCCTTGGATTTAAATCATGGAAAGTCAAGGAAACTGCAGATCAATTTAAGATGATGATAGTACTGATGCTGGTGCTGATGAAGATGATGATTATACAATAAAAGACTGAATAGTTTCACTTACCTGGTAGTCAAATTGTAATAAAGATAGGAAACGAGTTGAACACATGCATATATTTCTCTACAATTCTCATCTGTCTTAAAAATATTTAAAGCAAATTGTATGTGAGACTGAATCACACTGCAGATTTCAAACCCATATTTTGAAATTCTATCAAGCCATCCATTGTTTCCATATCACTTTGTGATTAATGTCTCCTTTTCTGTTTTTTTTTTCTCCAAAGTTTAAAAGAATATTGGAACATTGCCAAAGGGGATGAGCTTTAAAATTAGTTAAACTAAGGCAAGAATCCCTAGAATCCCTTACTCAGCACATTAACTGGATACCATTTTATTGTTCACTGTATAGATCTTAAATTGTTCTGGGACATCAATCATACAAGATTGATGTTTGGGATCATAAGCAAAGCTTATATCAAATCTTGAAACAGAAAACTATGGTTGTTTACTTCAAAAAACAACCTTATTATACATTTTTCCTTGAATGAGGTTTCACGTACATTGATTCAGACAAAACTCAGGATGTTTACCTATCTGCCTGTCACTTCCCCATGATTATAATTTAACACCTTCAATGTTTTATGACACTGCATTATATTTATATTTCTATACTATATGCATTTTATCTGGATAATTTTTGGTGATATCCACAGTCACCACAGAACTGAGATAACAGTCATAATTAAATTAGGGATGCTAATACTCTATAAGAATCCTAATCTATATTTCTTCTAAGTTCCCTCACCCCAACTCTTCAAAATTGAAAGAAAATGATGAATATTTCAGTAGCTTCCACTCTGGTGATATCACCATATTGTTAGCCATGACCCCTGCAATTTACAGGTAGAAAAACCTATTTTTCAGAACATTGCTTGACTATAAAAAGGATTTCCAGTACCACATTTCAATCTATGCAGCCACAGAAAGACTTACTCAGGAGGAAAAATAATATAAAGGGAAAATGCATTATATGACTGAAATTTATTAAAATTATCAAAGCTTTACATAACCTAAAGATTAGCCAAATTATATACAAGAAAGATCCAAAGGAAATGAACTACAAAATTGTTAACCAGAAACTGTTTTCTTTATGCCATAATAGAAAAATAGAGTTTATAAAAGAGATATCTGAGCAGAACTGAGCCATTAATCCAATGCTTCTGCTTGACTGACTATTTCTATATAATCTAGTTGATGTTTTTATTTCGACTGAAAGAATGCTGCACCCAATTCTTAGCATGGAGAAGTTTTAGGGATATCAATTCTTACCCAATATTATTTTGGAATGAAGACAGAAGAGACTAATGCTTTGTATGACACATTGTTTGTTTATACATCACCATATGAATATTTGAAGCAGTTCCAAAGTGCCCCCAAATCCTCCAGATCTGCCACTTCTATGGTAAATATCACTGTCATGTCTCTTTCAGCTGTTGCTTATTCATGCATAAAGGTAAAGGTAAAGGTTCCCCTTGCACATACATGCTAGTCGTTCCCAACTCTAGGGGGCGGTCCTCATCTCCGTTTCTAAGCCGAAGAGTCAGCACTGTCTGATGATGATTCCGTGGTCATGTGGCCGGTATGACTAAATGCCAAAAGTGCACGGAATGCTGTTACCTTCTCACCGAGGTGGTCCCTATTTTTCTACTTGCATTTTTACATGCTTTCAAACTGCTAGGTTGGCAGAAGCTGGGACAAGTAATGGGAGCTCACTCCGTTATGCGGCACTAGGGATTCGAACCACTGAACTGTCGACTTTTCTGATAGACAAGCTCAGCGTCTTAGCCACTGAGCCACCGTGTCCCCTTATTCATGGATATACGTATACGTATACATATACATATGCATATATTCCTCATGTTGTTATCTTTCAAATAAGAATTGTTATGCAAAGTGTTTCTGAGCATCTTTTCTGTGCCATAAGCCATGACTTCTTTTTCAACCTAGGCAATCGTCTTTCATATATTTATTTTACGGTTATCACTTATTCACTCTGCATGATCAAACAAAATACTGCTTTATCATTTATTGGTACAAAATACTGTATTTGTAACAAACATTCCCTTTTATTATTCAATCCACATTCATTCATTTTTTAAATCTAATTATTTCTTGTATTATCAGATATTATTCTTGAATACTTCATTTCATTTCATTCAATGACTTTCACAACTTAAAATTTCTCCATTTGTTTTGCAATCTTTAGTCAATATTTTACCAAGGTACAGAAATTCATCTATTTGCTCTAATTTTTTGCCACTAATGAATATGTAACTACCCAAAAACTGGGTGGAAAGAAATCCAATCCTCCAATATAATGATTTAATCTGCATACAAAAGTATGCACTAATTCACCCTTCTCACTAATGTTAATACCAATATTCTTTATAAATTTATTATAAACACATTTAACCTTCTTTAGACATACTTGCTCAGCCCTGAACCATTTTCTAAGTGTTATATTTATTTTTATTCATGCTTTATTTCCATTATGTTCCGTTGTATTAGGAACCAATCTTTCTATTCATACAAAACATTTCATAATTCATAATAAGTCACTTTATTTTTACTTTCTATAAATCAAACAAGCAGAATAATATTTATTTCATTCGTACAATTTTTAAAGACCTGCCATTTTCATCTCTTCTCCCTTTTCAGCCAGAATTCTGTCAAATATTTCCCCAAGGATGCTTAACAAATTAATTCTCAGGTGGGGAAAAAGAAAAAAAGGAGAAAAAACAATACATTTTTAAAAAAGCTCAGTTTTTACAACCATCATTAAACCTTGACAACATGGAATGATATTGATCAGTCCTTGAATTACATCAATGACGAGTCAGTTCATAAGCAGAATGAACAGTCACTGAACAGAATTGAGGACTGTAAATCCAGGATAGCCTTCCTTTTTTGTCTTAAAATCTAAAGACTTTGCTTTGCCCCATGCTCAATAAGTTCATTATCTTTCATGTGAAATAAATTACATTTTTGGGTATATATAGTTCAAAATCTCACCCCAACCCTTAAATCATAATACTCTTCCCAAAACCACATTAACAAACTATGGATAATATACCAAAACAACTTATTACGGATCAAACCCAAGTCACATGTACAGGTAGTCCTTGACTTACAACAGTTCATTTAATGACCATTCAAAGTTACAACAGTATTGAAAAAAGTGATTTCTGACCAGTTTTCACACTTGCAACCATTGTAACATCTCCATGGTCATGTGATTAAAATTAAGACACTTGGCAATTTACTCATATTTAAGACAGTTGATTTTGTCCGAGAGTCACATGTTCCCATTTTGCAACCTTTTGACAAGCAAAATCAATGGGAAACTAAGATTCAGTTAACAACAGTTTGACTAATTTAACTACTACAGTGATTCACTTAACAACTGTGGCAAGAAAGGTCGTAAAATGGGGCAAACTCACTTGTTTTAATTAGCAACATAAATTTTCAGCTCAATTGTGGTTGTAAGTCAAGGACTACCTGTATAAGAACTATACTATTTAAAAATGATTATCCTCCTCAGTAATAAAAATGGCTGATTTTGTTATACCAGAATCATATCTTTTGTCCTGATTAACTTGAATAGTAAAAATGTTTCTTTGTTTATTATTTATTTAATTTTTATGTTACGTAACTTCCCTATAAGTTGACTCTGGGTGGCTTACTAGTTTTAAGATAGGTAGAAAACAATTAAAATATTAAAACTATATGGATTAAGATTTTTAAAACTATACTATATATTTATTAAAAAATATAATATTGTTCTTTCTTATTCAAATGAGAGGACATTAATTTACTAAGTATCTTTCCTTTGTGTAATTCAGTGTATGTTGTGCATCAGGTATATACAAAAAATTATTTTTTTATTTACAGAGTTTAAAGCTTTTTAGTCTAGGAGTCCCCAACCCCCTGTCCATCGACCGGCGCCAGTCTGTGGCATGCCAGAAACCAAGCTGTGGAAACAATTGAAGCCCCTATCTACGGGATGCAGGCAACACATGAAAACACAACCCCACAGGTCCGCAGAAAAACCTTATCTCCATGGAACCAGTCCCTGGTGCCCAAAAGGTTGGGGGCCACTGTTCTAGTCCCGTGTAGTTGTCTTTCGTGGATACTCAAAAGTTTTTTAATTTTCCAAATGTTCTTTAGAGTTTTTTCATATTTTTATATAATTTTATAACCTTGAATCTTTAATAATGATATATTGAAACACTAGCTTTTTTTTCTTGTAACAATTAATAGCATTACTACATGATTGGATATTTCAATAGCACCTGTAGGATCCATACTACATTAATTTATTTGATCAGCGGGAGATCAAGATACTAAAATATAATAAAGTTGAGAAAAAGTCAAATGTAGAGGTGAATAAAAACTACAGTCATACAGAGAAGGAAATAAATGTCAGTGTATAGACTCCATTATAAAAATTGTTCATGTGCAGGAAATAAATTTAAATGCTGCACTATTACAATCTAGGAAAGGACATAAAACCTTATTAAAATATCTGTCTTAATTATATGATTCACAACTAAACTAAAATATATTCAAGACACCTGTGTAAAACATTCCTTAGTTGGACTGTGCTAATTAATAAAAACTGATTTTTAAAAAAATATTAATTCTTGTTATCAAAAATATCTTTCAGCATCACATATTTTTTGTTCCACTTCTTTTGAAGTTTAGCTACAATGTCAGCAAATTTTGTGAGTTCTAGTCCTGTCTTAGGCATAAAAGGCTGGATGCTAGCTTCCTCAATAATTCTTACAAATTTACCTTCATATTACCAAAAGCAGTAATTATAGTCTGATTATGCCTTTTCTTTTTATTTAATGCTACAGCTATTGTTCAAAACTCAATGCTGATGCTATAGTAAATACTTACATTCTGTTTTGAATTAAGTTTTTTTTCCATGAAAATAGTTTGCATTTTCATTAAACTTCATATTTCATATCAAATTTGTTTATATCTTAGAATAACTTTATTATTTATGCCTTATTCCAAATTACTAAAACTGCATATTTAATTTGAGACTTCAATAATCACTCATCTGTGAATAAACAGACAGACAATTTTGTACTGTAGCTTCAAAATAATCTAAACCATCAGATTCATGCATGTCTAATACTTTCTCATTTGGTTCATTTGATGAAGCTGGCTCAGGAATTATCCAGTTATTAGATAATCTCAAGTGTTATGTTGTTATTTTTTAAAATAACGTTTTCATAGGTGAAGCTGCCCTATGCATGCAGTGTCACCAAATAGATGCTTTGGACATTGAAGTGTATTGCCTGTTTAATTCCTCTTTCTGTTCACTGTGCATTTTCAGAATAGCTTTTTGAAAGCAAAGTGGCTTCACAAAATTATGCAGGACGAGGCTAAGGCTTGTCAGAGTTGTCATCCTGTTTGTTGTTTAGATATTTTTAAGACACTTGATTAGTTTTTCATGCTATAACAAAATAAAAGAGAAAAAGAAAAGAACAAGTTTTCCTAAAGCTTGCAGCCAAGTTAAAAATACTCCAAATGTTGACTCTTTTGTAGACTCTTACAACAAAGGCCATAAGGGCAAAACATTTGTTGTACAGTAACACAAGAAATGAATGAAATGCAAATATCCTATGCTTAAATTCTATCCTTGTATATTCTGTAGATTGAATTCTTCAATGAGTCATATATTTTAATTTGAGATAAGTCAACATCCAACATTACACTGGTGTGAGGGACTGTTCTCCTATAGTACTGTAGTGAAATAATCCAAGCCTTAAAGTAATGTTGAAAAACCATTCAATAGCAAAGGATTATAAAGTGTTTCTTCAGGTCATATTTTTGGAATTTTCATACGTTCTAGACATATTAAGATAATTAATAAATGAGATTCCAATCTGCCTCACCAGTTCTTATGATAAAAAAGCTGGATAAAATAATAATAACCAAGTATCCCATCCTTTGCCTATTCCTCCTAAAGAACGAAGCCTTCTAACTCAATGGTTTTTAAAATATGTATAAATACTTTGGCTTAAAAATAAAGAAGTGCTGCAAATTCTCCAATGAAAAAAACATTCAAATGAACATTGTCCCATTCATGTGAAATTAATCTTTTTACCTTCAATTTGAATTGGTTTTCACCCATTCTGTACAATACTGATTCATAGAGAAATATTGTTTCATAGAGTAATCCTGAAAGTGAATGCTTTTTTATATATTTTATATATTTTATATTTTATATCTACAATATTGCATATTTCAATTAATTAATTGGAAAAGTATTTGCCAAATATATTCTTCAGTTTTGTTGACACTGGCATTACAAATAACGTCAATATTTCCTCAGTGGAAAATTCTGTTAGCCATTTTGTTTTAAAACACAACCAGATTTTTACTGGACAGTGACAGCATTAAATTAATAAAAAAATAATATGATGATCTTTACTGTATTATCTGCTCTAAGCCCAGTTTTTATATGTTTATTTGTGTGCGTATTACCTCTATTCCCATATTTATTTCTCTGAGCAATCTGGATTTTCTGCTAATCCAAGGTGATGAATAACATCAATATTAAGTAAATGAATACATTTCTAGATAGTCTGGGTTTGTGTTGAGAGATTATTTTTCAAAAATGTACATGGATTGAATTTTAAAGGTTTGCTACCAACTTAATTTCACTATAAAAATGATGCATGACTAATAAGCAAGTGGCAGCAATCTCAAATATACACTGTAATTTCATGGTGTGATGCAGTGTTTTGCATAAATCATTTCAAACTGTCATACTTATTCATGTTATTTATTTTATTTATATATCACAAATATTTTTCTATCTTATACCCAATATTTTTTCTCTGGATAAATCTCAGTCACTAACACTTGGTTAGAAGTAAAATAAATACATTATTCAAAATAGAGAAAGCATAAAAAGGATGAGGTTATTATATCAAAGTGTTGGACTTTCTTAGTTCTCCCCACCATGGTGTTTGGAGGTTTTTTTAAATTATATTCATCATTGCCAAATCTTAATCTATACATGTAGATTGGAATGTAGACATTTTCCACGCACTACTGTATAAACATGCATTTTCTTTGAAGATGCTATTTCTCTTTTCTAGCTATTTATTTTCTTTGAAACTGTTTGTCAGGGCATTTGAAATGTGGTCTCTGCTGACAATAATTATCTTATTACTTCCTAGGCATGAACACATCTCAATCTAAGCTAGCAGCTCAGATAGCAAATAAATGGTCAGTTAGACCCTTCAGGGAGAAGTGAATTGTCCTCTTTGAAATTCTTAGTAAGCATTTCCAGAGAACAACATCTTGTCCTTCCCCAGCAAATGATCCATCTAACTGAAGTTATATACCCAAAAGTGGTAAGATCTTGTTTCTCAGCAGTGCATACTCATTCCAACAAAATATCAGTAAAAATATACTGTTTACTTGATTGGAAGTGCAAACATATGGAACTCCTTGGAGCAGCAAATACAGATATGCAACCTGTATTAGTAATGAGTTATTAATGAAGGAAAAATAATGGGGAAAAAGACAGAATAAAAAACAGAGGGGGCGGGGAACAGACTTGCAGTTTGCCAAAACTTAAAGATTAGTAAAAAGGGACTCTGAACTCTTTTGATTTGCAATGTGTTATATCAAAATTATGCACCCAAGGTGAGTTGCAACCATTATGCGGTTGTAATACACAATTTTGAGAATTGAAGGAGATACATGTAAAAGAAATAAAGGTTGCTTGTTAGTTGTTTGTCAATACCACAGTTTAACATTTGGAGCATTTTCCCTAGTGCATGATGGCTATCTTTCTGGACTCAGTGTGTCAAAAATTTAGAAAATGTCTAACTTGACATTGCTGGCATGTCAACCCCTCCCTCTTAACAAAAGAAAAACAATTCTTTATATATTCATTTATTTATTTTTAAAAAGAGCCGAAACATGTGTCTGCCGTAGCATCTGTCATGTGCCACTTACTTTCAAGCAGTGTTATCTTTCTATCGACAGGTCCTATGGCCTACCCAAGATAGATCCAGGTTGGATGAGGTCTTTTTTTCTTGAAGTGGCTTTAGAAAATGCTTTTCCATAGTGTCTGCAAACATATCTGAAAACAAGCATATCTCATTCTTGTGCAATTGTCAAAGGCTCCAGAACCCATGTGAGAATAAGCCCTCTCACGTAACTTCCTGAGGCTCTATAGGCCACACAAGAACACACCCCATTCTCATGTGACTTTCACTCAGGAATAGGGTATGCTTTTGAGAATAGTTGTTTGGTGTGGTGAACACTGGGGTGTCGCCCAAATTGTTGTAGCATGTCATCTTTGTCATGTGTGTCTTAAGTTTACCATCACTACCCTAGTGTCTGAACTACCAGTGGGATTCATAACACTTCTGATTATAAGGGCATATTCCTGCATAGATTTGCCAACAATATGATGAACATCATTTATTGTGTTGTTTACTAATTATCAGTGTCATCAGAGAATCAATATATTTTGTTATAGGCTAGCTAATCATCCTGTTTTCACTGTGATAATATATCTTTGCTGTCATGAATAAAGTTTATAAAGGAAAGGAGCTTTTTAATGTTTAATCTGTGTAAAGAAATTTTATTTTAAATCAGAAAATATCTTTCCACAGCAAAGAGCTGAAGGTGGATTCAGTCAGAATTCCTTATATCCATATGAAATACAAGGTTGGTATACAATCCCTTTGATCATTTCAACTTCTAAATGAGTTTCTCAGCCAGTGCAATTGCTCAGTTGTCTAGCTATTAAATTTTATCTCATAAAGGGATATTTAACTTCCGTTTTTTCTCAAAAGATAAATCCAGAAGGAACATTATGAATACTCCATTTCATTGAGACATGTTCTAACTTTAAAAGTAGACAGTAAAAGCAAAATTCCATGGCAGGTAATATATTATCCTAATACAGGCACACGCACAAAGACAGACTGCATGTAATTAGAATTTTCACTGTATTTTTTTGTAATCCATACAGAATAATCTTGGATGTTTAATCTACAGTCAAATCCAGAATTAGTTTTAGTACTTAAGGGCCTTTCTAAATCATTTTAAAATCAGTACTGATATCATATTTTATTTCAAATATCAGTGGATTCTGAAACCAGCAGTGTCTATAGTGGAAGGGGAAAACAAGAAAGAAATACTCTGAGAAACACAATCTCATGGCATGCAATGCACTCCACAGATGTACACATTATAAATGAGCAGAACCTGAAGTATAATGGTGAGACATTACTTATGTCTGTTGGATTGAAAATCCATCTGGTTCAGTTCCAAGCTGGGAGAAAGATGCTGGAAACAAAATGGAAGCTGGAGACTGATTGGAAAGAAAGGTTTATTGTTGAAGCAGAACCACCAACCACATCTGATTCAGGGACAGCTGACAATGGAGTTGAGAGTGAGAGTTTTATATAGGGGTGGGCTGCTACCGGTTCTCACCAGTTCAGGTGAAACTGTTGTTAATTTTATGCCCAGTTCGGTGAACCGGTTGTTGCCACCCCTGTCTGGCCCCGCTCACCCCACCCCACCTCTGCATGGCCCGTTTTTGGATCGCAGATAAGTGCAGGGCCTGTGCAGAAGCTCGGGGAGGGTGAAAAACAGGCCTCCTGGAAGTTCTGGAAGGCCGGAAACTTGGCCACGCCCACCATGGCCACACCTACCCAGCAACCGGGCAGAGAGACGGTTGCTAAATTATTTGAAGCCCACCCCTGATTTTATACTTTCTTTGGGCTTTGTATTTGAGCTTCCTTTTCCTGTGCAAGAATATGTCCTTTTAATATTCTATTGGCTGTTGTCAGATTCCTATGGGGTCAAGTAGGGGTTATGTAGCTGGCTCTATAGGCAAAAGAGGAAATGCAAATCCTAGGTTCTTGTCTGAACTAATCTGGTCAACCTCTGGCTTACTGTTTATCTGACTTCCCAGGTTTCTATGACTTTGAAGTTTGGACTGCTCTGGGGGTGGTGCAATGAAGGGGCTTGTGTTCTGAAAGGATGTTGGACAATTCCTATTGTGGCTAATGTCTTTTGTCCTGTGTTGGATCTTGGGTGAGGGGCTGCTTTCTAATCCTACCATACTGCCAAGGAGTTTCGAAATATCCTGTCTTGAATGGATTTCTGCCTGCAGTATTTACTTTGCTTATGAATAAAGCTATCTAGATGCTTGTCTTCCTCTTTCAATAGGCTCATTATCTCTTAAGTGCTGGCATCTGCTGTGGGCTATTAAGAAAGATTTGGGGGCTGCTTTCGGTCCTTAAGGGCATTTTTCTCCATTTCACTTTTAAGGAAATATAATATTCTGCCTTTTTAATATTTCTCAAAATATTTCATTCTTCTAGGAGGATGTCATTTTAATGAAAGCATTCTATGGTTGCTGCTGAAACTTGCTTCTGGTGGATCTTTGCTTAGATGAATTATAAATACTTAAAGAGAGTAACAGTTTTAGATGATTCTCCTTATGTATTAATGTTTAAACAAACTTATGTTCAATTTATTCTTTTAACTGAAATTATGGCGCTTAATTGGGTCTAAAAATGTAGTTAAGCCATTCTTATTGAGGAAAATTTCTTCCACTTATTAACTAACTAAATTAATTAACTTATCCAATGCCTCCCTCTTTCCCACCCTTAGTCTGCAAGAGGTATCCCAATCATAATAAACAGATAAATAAAGAATGATTGAAGTACCAGAGATTTCCTCCAATGTTTTCCAAGTAACAAATGTTTATTATAAATGGATATGGAATAGAATCAGCAGAAGACCCAAAGACAAGGCAGGGCAAAGGTAAAGCAATCTCTTTCAATTACTATCCATAGTATAACTTGATTGTTGCACAAAATGGTGGTTATCCCATTCCTTAAATAAAAAAGAATTTAAAATATAAATTCAGGGGAAAAAATCCTAAATGGTATGTAAATTCTCAAACATGTAAGAAAAAAACCTTACTAAAGCAGCTGATTTAAAACAATCTTATTTTTTCCTTTTCACATAACAAACATATGCAATATATCTTGCTATTTTATATCCTCAGAGAATACTGAATATAATGGAATTATTGGGAATACAAATAAGTATACAAGCCATACAGTATTTTTAGAAACTAATCAATCACAGAAATGTGTAGCATTTTCCCTTCCTGTAACAGCTGCTTTTGACAAAATGAAATTTCTGTAAAGACATATGTTGGAGAATTATTAAGCAGTGAAAGTTTTCACTGGAGGTTTTCAAATAAAAAATGGATAGCCATTTGTCTTGAATCATTTGAGGATTCCTGCCCTGGACAGAGGTTTTGATTGGAAGATCTCTAATGTACTTTCCAAATTCCAACCCATGATCTCTAATGTACTTTCCAAATTCCAACCCATGATTCTATGATATATACAGAGTGTTTTCTGGACAGACTAGGTAGAGTGGTTTTCCACTTATGGGAATTTCCCTCTCATCCTGTCTCTCATCTCCTGACTCTTCCCTTCTCTCACAAGATGGCATCAAGGTATCTTGATACCCAAACCAGATTCTTTAGAAGTAATAATTTTTGCCAATTCATTGAGTTATTTTTCTGTTTCTGTGGAAGAAAAGTTAGAATGGGAAGCAAGTACCCCAGTTTTTCTTTTCCTTTATTGGCTACTGAAGGGTATTTCAAGCTTCCCTCTTTATCAGTCATAAAAACAATTTTATTTTATTCTGTCATCTGTTTAAATTGTTTGACATTTTATTGTTAATTAGATTTGTTGCAAGGTGTTTTCTTTTGTTTTTGTTTTTCAATGTTGTATTCAAAAATTATATAATTTTATTATGGGACGGCTCTTAGATAGATTAATGAAAAATATTATTTTCATGTGACTATTACTTGGAATGCCTGCATAAAATCTCACTATCATCAGTGGGCTTGTTGTGGATGCCACCCATAAATTCTACAAATAGCTGGTTCAGAAAGGCCATTATATAAATGAATCAATACAGTATATTTGAGTAATGTATTGTCCATGTTCTCATACAGTAGCATTAAAATGCTCACAAAACAGATATCAACATTTTATCAACCAACCAACTATGTTCCACCAGATGCTTCAGGAAAGCCAAGTCATTGGGCATGACCAAGCAGTATAATTTGTGTGCTACTGAATTGTACTAATCTACTTATCAATCTACCATAGCATTCATTTTGTTGTTAGCCTATAAATTTTAATATATTGATATCATAAAAGGAATGGAATGGAATGGAATAGAATAGCATAGAATAGAATAGCATAGAATAGCATAGAATAGAATAGAATTGTTGGAAGGGGAGTAGTTTCCTTTTAGTTTATAATTAAAGATTAAATCGTGGCTTAAATATGTCATTACAAGCATATGCTTTATCTATATATTTATATAACATATAACTTCACATATAATTTCAAACAGTGACCTGGGTGCCATACAAAGAAACCAACAGTTACAAACTATAACCCATAAAGTGATCTCGGTTAGAAGGTGGTGGTGGGGGAAATACTATTCTAAAGGCAAGAGCTGTCACTTGATTTCAATGAAAAAGTGTTTAGCTCTATTAATGATTACCTATTTTTATGCTGCATTGGTATGTGCTAATCCAAAAGTTCTGATGTAAGCTCCTAGTGCATGGCCAAATGTCTTATTTCAGAAGAGTCCAATGTCATCCAGAAAGTGGGGTTCTGAAACTCAGAAGACCCTACAATGAAAGAATGCTTAAGAGAGTGGAAAAATAATATTGAACAGATTTCTGGTGGGAAGTGACATCAGACTGATTGTATACACTGCTAAAAGTTATATATATTTAGAACTTTATTTTAGGAAGTCAAAAGAAAAGAAAAGAAAACCCCAAGACTGTTAATTAATTCATCTTTCACTTCCAAACTTTATGGAGCAACTGAGCCTTCTCAATCTGGATGATTAAATGATGTATCCATTAGATCATTTCAGGGACATATTTTTGGAATAATAAAAAAGAAAACTTGATAGATCTGAGTTCTTCTTTCAAGATAAAACATTGGCAGACTGAAGATAAATAGCCCAGAAAACTTCTGAAACTAGAATAATTTTGTTTGCTTAAATTGCATAGGAGCACAGGTTACCTTCTTATTTAAAATATTTTTAGCTGACAATTCAGTCATAATGAATAAATCTATAAATTCTTAGATACAAATATTCAACGAATTTATTTTTACTTTTGTAACCAAAAGCAGTTCTTCCAAAAACCCCTAAATATATCATGGCCTGAATCTATGTACTTCTAATGTTCTCCTTACCCCATACATGAACACATTAATTGCAAATTCCATGCAGAAAAATAACACCTGTTGAAGAAACAGAAACTCATTAGAATAGCTACTTACACCCAAATTTGGAATCACCCTGAATTGTTCTAATATGGGAAGCTACAGAAAAGTTTTAAATCAATAAATCAATGCTGTAGTTCCTTCTATATTCCCTTAGATGAGAGCATATCTCGTTTAATTCAATGGAATACACATTTTAGGAGAGATATTCCAAGTGCAAGCCAAGCGTCTTTACCTCTAGGTCACTGCACCACTTCTAGCAAGTCTTACATCTGAAAAACTTCTCTATGCAAGGTTGGATTTTATAATTGAAATATGATTTGTTCCTAGAAACTTATACTTTTTTTTTAATCTTAGTGCTACCTTATTTCTTCGTGGAAAAAATCTAACAGGACACTAGGAGTCGAAAATGGCACATAGTTATCTGCCATGTTATTTCTATCTGGATTTTTCTTTTACAGGTATGTGTCAAATCATGGATAAAAGTAATTTATTCTAATCTTGATTTAATGCCTGTTTGAATTTTAAAATGTGTATTTTGAGAAATTTTTAGAATTATGATTCAAAATGAATTTTCTGAAGGGTTGTGTGGGTTTGTGCTGCCATAAAAACAAATGAAGAGTCTTGGGGCACTTTAAAAATTATTATAAAGTTTTCTATTTTCATTTAATTGCCTGTATCTTATCAAGCCTGACTGCTCATCAATTTGTTTCTAAAATGTGACAACAGAAATGACAGGGAGGAATATTTTAACCTTCCACTGAGTTTAGAGTAGCTACTTTTAAATAAAGAAATTTACAAATAAGTAATTTTCAATTGTTGATTAGAATCAACATCACTGCCTGTAACTTGAAGGCTTCAGTAGAGAATGTGTACCCACGAAAACACATTCCAGCTACATGCCTACATTGGGCTTGGATTTGACTATAAAAAACCATGGTTTATGTTTTGTGTTAAAAGTAAATAAAATGAATATTTATTTATTCATTTATTTATTCATTAATCAATTTTTATGCTGCCCAATTCCCCCTTGAATAAACCACAGTTAAGGAAAACTGTTCTCAAAGTGATATGTTACCTAGACTGCTTACCTTAATTATTGATGCAATGATGACTATATGACTAGCCTTAGTTTTTACAAACTGACATCAAAAAACTTAAAATAAACAAATAAACAAAAATCAAGAGCCTGATCTCATACAGTTCACATAGAAATGTGTGAATAATTACATAATTGCAGTGTATTGTGCCAGTTAATTAAGTCATGCCCTAAATTACATTGAAAATACTGGAGATTCTGACATGTAAGGCTGTGAGAAAATCCACATCTTATAAACAGGGTTACAAAGTCAGATAAATATAGTGCCAAAGGCTGCTTTTTCAGCATTTTTCACACTCTGAGTAATAGCTTAAGAAAATCTTTTGACATCTACGTTTATGTCCTGTAAAAAAGTACAAGTCAATATAAAATGAACAGCAAGCACTGTAGACATTAATTGGTTTTCCAAGATGAAAACTGTAGACTTGAAAACCTGTGAATACTCTTGGCTGATTGAACTAGAGTCTAGACATCATTTAATAAAAATCCACTGAAATCAAAGGCTAAAACTTTTTTACCCACTTCTCCATATTGGAGTATTGTAGAACATTTAAATACCTTGGTAATAATTCCAAACATTCTGAATGATACTACTGTCAGAAATACATTAGAAAAACTTATAAAAAAATAACAAACAGCTTGTAATGTTTACTACATGCCAGGATCTCAGAATGCCCACATCATCTATTATTGTAGTTTGCAAAATGGATTTGTGCCAGCGTCCACAAATCAGGGCTGGGAGATTTGGCAATAACTTTAGATCAGCTTTCTCAGACCTTCAGATAGAGAATCAGATTATTTAGTGTTTCAAGTATTACTACATTAACACCAACTTGTAAGGCTGGAACTGGTTTAAATAAGCTGTTTGCCTTCGCATGACAGCAGTCATACAGACATTTCCCGCCCTCAACAGATTAATCTCTATTAGCTGCTAGCAAGGGGCAGAACCACTGAGATGACAGGAAATAAAATATCCTGGTAACAGTTGGAAAAAGGTGAATTGTGTTATGTCAGGATTAAAAACAATCTTTAAAAGGACACTTAATAACTGTAAACATAAAACATTCTCTTTATGAACAATGGTTCTTAAAATATATACATTTACACAGCCTAAAAGAATTAGAAAAGCAATTGCCTTGCATTTGCATCAACTCAGAGTGTTATGCAGGTAGTCCTTGACTCACAACCATCACTCCTGTCCTTGTAACCCCTTCATTAGACTATTGTGAAAGGCTCTGCATGGGGCTATCCTTGAAGACCATTGAGAAACTTTAACTGGCACAGAATGCAGCCACACATGTAGTAAATGGTGCCAGATACACGGCACATAACACTACTTCCGTGTGTGGTGCAATGGTCACCAGGGTGTTTCTGGACACAATTCAAAGTTACCTTGAAAGTCCTACATAGTTTAGGACCAGGGTACCTGAGTGATCACCTCTTTCCAAGAGTCTCTACCTATCCAACTAGATCAGGGGTGTCAAACTGAAAGCCCGGGAGCAGGATCCAACCCATAGGGTGCTTAGATTTGCTCCTCAGGGCCACCCTGGAAACATGAAGGAGCAGCACGCAGCCCTCCCAAGCTCTATTTTTGCTGGCAGAGGGTTGCAGGAGGCCGTCACAGCCAAAAATGGAGCTCAGGAGCCTGTTTTCACTGGCAGAGCACTCAGGCCACCACAGGGGCCCCCAACATGAGTGACGTCAAGCTGGCCACCCCCATCCCAGCCACCCCCACCCAGGCCCTCTGAGGTCAAACACAACACTGATGCGGCCCTCAATGAAATCGAGTTTGACACTCCTGAACTAGATCAAGCAGAATTGGCATGCTGTAGATTCTGTCAGCCAAAGAGTGTCAGCTGGTGGGGACCAGAAGTTAAGCTTTTTCTGCAGTGGCTTTTGCTTTACGTAGCATCATCCCTTCGAAGCTTAAAATGGCCACCACCTTGTTAGCATTTCATAAAGCCCTAAAAACAGGGCAATGGGATGCTGGGATGATGATTGTGTCAAGGACCCTGTTTCCTGGCTGTATTGCTAACTGGTCAAGTATCTTGGTTCTATGTATATTTAATCTGGGTATTTTCAATGTGTTTAGTGTTTTCAATGTTTTAAAATGTTTTTTTTAATTTTTAATTATAATGTATTTTTTAACTGTCAGCAGCCCAGAGTCCTTGGTTGTGATGGGTGGCTATAAAATTGAATGAATGAATGAATGAATGAATGAATGAATGAATGAATGAATGAAATAATAGACCATGCACAATATGGTCCTAATTTATGATGATGTAAAACAAGTCATCATGTGACCGACTCAATATTATAATTTTTTGCAGTGTTTGTTAAGAGAAAACCACAATCATAAAACAGTTGCATGGTTGTTAAGCAGAGGTACAGTCATGCTATGGTTGTTAAGTGAGCCCATTGTTCATTATGGGCTGTTTTTGCTGAAAACTGGGAGTAAACATCAGGGAGGGGTTTTTACAAAAATTTTGTAAATTATGGTCATGTGACCAGAGGATGCTGCATCAGACTGTAAATGAGGACTGGTTTCTGAGTACCTGAAATGCAATCATGCGACTCATTGTGGGGGTGATAAAGTTTGCACTCTGGAACTGGGTCATAAATGCCTTTTTGGGGGTTCTATCATATATTTGAAAAGTCATTAAATGATCAGCTATAAGTCAAGGACTACTGTAGAATTATGTTTTCTGATTGCTGAACTGATGAAATAAGGGACTCTGTACATTCTGAATGATACCCAGAAATAATAATCTCCGATTGTTTTCTAACTTAATAATAATGTTGAAAGTCTGATATAATTATTATTGTTTCTTCGGGGGAGAAGAGAAACTCAGCTTTCCCATGTTTCACCATTGTGAAAGCAGGAAAGAAAACTGATCGGAAGGAAAATTCACAGCCACCATCACTAAATGCCAGCTCTAAAGATGCTCATCCTTCCAGGTGAAAAAATATTTTACCAACGTGAATGAGGGGAAAAAAGAAGGGCAGGAATTGTGTTTTGTAGTGATGCCATAACTTTTATTTCATCTGCTTTTAGTGGTCTTCTCAATTTTCCTTCTGTTTTACAATAGTGACAACTACCTGCACCAAATAACATAATGTAAAAGCAAGTGCCTCCGTGCTAGCTAGAGACCACATAATTTAGCACTAAATGATCTACTAGTTCTTGGAGGGAAATCACCCTAATAAAAAAAGATTCCTGGATCCAAAATTTCTTGCCAGAATTTTGAGTACATGATATAAGCAGCAGCAGAGCCTGGAATGGAGTTTACATTTTGACCATATTATTGTTGGTTTTCTACATTTATTATTATCATCTTTTTTTTTACCTGCCTTTATCATTTTTACAAATAACTCAAGGCAGTGAACACATCCAACATGCCTTCCTCCTCCTATTTTCCCTACAATAATAATCTTGTGAAGTGAGTTGGGCTGAGACAGAATGATTGGCTCAAGGTAACCTAACTGGCTTTCATAGCTAAGGCAGGAGTAGAACTCAGAGTCTCCCAGTTTCTAGCCTGATGCTTTAACTACAAGACCAAACTGGCTCATTCCAAGCAAGCTTTTTAATGTTGAGTTACTGAAATTATTGTGTACAATGCATATCTGGCAAGGAATACTGTTGTTGCAAATTAGAATTGTGTGTAGGATGTAGCAAAAATATTTATTGAGCCTGATAATACTGCTAATAGCAGTTTTTGCAGTAATAGATACACATCTTAATTTGAGCACTATGTAAAATGAATTAGGAATGAAAACAACCAGATAAACAGATTGTACCCAAGCAGAAACTTCTCTATTAGTCTCCACTTCTACGTGTGAAATGGCCCCATATTTCAGCTCAGACATCTCATCCAGATCAGAGTCCCTTGCCTATTCCTCTGCATCACCAGACCACTTGGATGCCAGTTTCTGTATCTTATCTTCCCTGCCTCATCAAATCTTCTCTGTGTAATGAAAATGTCAATATAGTGTAAGACATAGAAGAAGACAAAAAGAGAAGATGGGTATAAAATGGTGTTCTGAGCATCTAATTTTTCTGTCTTTCTCTCTTTTTAGCTCACATTCACTTTTATTTTGACCATATCTGCCTTGGGCATATGCTCTTCTGAGAGATGAACATAAGTGTTTAGGAAATATTTCCTACACCTGATTGGGAAACCCTGAGAACCTGCTATTTGACATGCTCAATCTAAAGTGTTCATTATTCAACATCATTAATAATACTTGATGCAATTTGGAGGCAAAAAGTAAAAACATCTACTATGGAAGACCTTCAGTCATTTTATCTAGAAGTTTATTTGCACGTATGTGTTTTTATTGAGATATTGAAATTTCTTTTTCCTATTTTGTGATTTGAACATGAATATTGTGCTGATTTCCAGTGAAAAACAAATAAATAAATCAAGCATTGTAACAGAAGAGAAGGAAAAAAACTTGGGAACTAAATCTCAACCTTGTCTCATTGGAGCCAATATTACATTAGTGCCTGCTTGCAATATCTCTTGTTCATTGAAAGGAAACCCAATTCTTTTGTAAGGCATAGACTAACTTATAAATAATTAAATATGTACAGCCAAGCTTGAAAGAAGTGAGGCAGGGACAGTAACCGAGCACCATCTTGACCATAATGATATGTGCCATTCACAAAACACCATGGGAATGGGAATGGGAATGGGAAGGATCTATTCCCAAAGCTAATTCTTGTGATCTTGCAATAATGTGATTTTTAGTAGCTATAAGATATCCGTATCGCAAAAATAGATGACTATCTAATAGTTGAGTTTTGCAGCTCAGATATGTTATACCTAATGTTCGGGGCAGAATATGCAATCAGATTGTATGCTAAAGTTTAAGTGATTTTGTAAAAATTAGGATGTATCAATATACTTACAGCCAAAGATTTACCACTTTGTACGTAATGAAAGGTAACAATCTGGCAAACAATGAACGAATCTTAGCAAAATTCCATTACTTATCTCTTCTGATTTAGAAAAATTAAAACCATAGTGATACTGAATATACAAAAATGTTTCTGAAAGCATCATTTCTGCATGCAGGCAAAAGGAGAGAGAGGACAGCAATCAAGGGATAGGAAAATGCAAAGACAGAAATTGAACTCTGGAATAGTACTGAGATCAGACACACTTTATGTCAGAGCTGCCACAATATTATACCAGAAGCGCTAAGTGATGCCAAGAGAATACAATAGTGTTAAACTCTCAAAGTATAGAATGATGCCTTCAAGGCTTAGGATCTTCTTCTACAAGCCATATGCTTTTCTACACTGATTTGAGGACACCTTTGAAGTATTAAGGTGATTGACAGTGAAATACTACAGTGCAAAATAAGTCAATTTAAACTGCATAGATAACCATTTATGTTTTGCACTACGCATTTAATGAACAAAGACATATACAACTGTAGTCTGCATGCATTTATCTGGGAATAGTTCCCAGGTCTAATAGTAATACTGTACTGACTTCAAAATAAATAAAGCTACACAGGGCTTCAGAAGAGTGCTTTGAAGGGTCAGGAGATGGTCACAGAGAAATCATTTGCCACTCCTTAAAGTAGCTTCATCTTTTTCTGGGATTGTGTGTGTGCTCTCTGTAGCTGCAGCATGTTCCAGGGTGGGAGGATATATCTCAGGAGCTTCAGACAGATGTTATATGCTGCTATGCCTTTACTTATTTATTGAAATTATGAGCCACCCATCTCCCAATACAGTGACTCTTCACCAAAACATCATTTTCTTTCAAATCAGAGGTGCTGCATAGCCTTAGTAAGAACTTACTGAATTGTGTTGCAAGGAAAACTTTCTTTGAAAAATGGAATATATTTAAAACATTTTTGTGGTTAGAATGCCAAGCAAATATCTAAAATTTATGGATGTGTTTGCCACAATATTGTTCGCAAGAAGTCACATAGAGATTCCACTGGAACTCTCTTCCAGCTTGCTGAAAGAAATATCTTAGAATAGCCATCCAGCATCTTGTATTAGGTGCGCCTTAGAATTAATTAAGACGTGCAACATATTATCATCCCTTCAACTCTTGGCATTTAATTTGATGTTTTATTGGCTGATACATTGCATGTATAAATACTTTCCACTAAGAATGATTATGTTTGACTGGCACTGGAAAGGAGCCAGCATGATATAATGATGCAATTATTGGACGAGGAGTGGGGAATGTTTTACTCCATTTTCAACCATGGATATTAACAAGGCTTTGGACCAGTCATTATCTATCAGGTCAATTTAAATTGTAGGTTGATGATTCTGAAGAAAGGTCTTGTACGATATTTAGATGTAATGTAAATATTGGAAAAGTACTCCCTGTACACTCCTCGTCAGTCCTTACATTCAGAGTACAATAAGCATTAGCCACTCAGTTCAGCTAGTCTGCATAAATCTTCATTTATTTATTTAAGATCAGAAAACTTCAAAATAATTAACTGGCAAAATAAATTGGATAAAACCAGGCAAAAGCAGGAAAAGAGAGAAAGGAGATGGTGGAGGGAGAGAAAGAGAGAGAGAAACAGCAGGTAAGTTTTTATATTATCAATATATTTCTATGAAAAGAACACAGAACTTTCTGGAGCCACTAAAAACCATATTATGGATCTATCTCTATCTCTATCTCTATCTCTATCTCTATCTCTATCTCTATCTCTATCTCTCTATCTCTCTATCTCTCTAT
>JANHFL010007721.1:148827-172553 GCA_032468155.1 Oxyrhabdium leporinum
ATTGCTTATAAGCTGTAAACCGCCCCGAGTCTTCGGAATGGGGCGGTATATAAATGTGAAAATAAATAAAAAATAAAAACAGAAGAATGTTCTTTAGAGGCTATTATGGCAATTAGAAATGAGCTATAAAATATATACTGCCTTTTTAAGGATAATAAAGGTTTTGCACACAAAATAAAAAATAAGGACTTGTGTTGCTTCTTCCTTTCCCTTCAAACAACAGGTAAATAAAAACAGATAAATTGTTCCCCATTTCTGCTGACATATAATTTTCTCTTCCCATGAGGCTATTTAACAGAGGAAAATTTGAGTGGCTAATGTCTAACCCAATTTATTGTTTTATCTATCAATATATTACTACAAACAATAAGGTGTTGGGAGAGATTGATGTACTTAATAAATGTGGTTATTTGACATAATGAGGCAATAGATTGTTTTACAGTAGTGGGTGTTTAGTCTGGTAAAATATAATAGAAACTGTAGTTTCTTTAGAGAATTCTTGGAGAGCAGACAGCTCTTTTAAATCATCTCTTATTATAAACACTCACAGGACCTACCAAAAGAATTTATAAGAAGATTGCGATAGGTCTGTAGAACATTGGAGAACAGGAATTCCCTTTACTGTTCATTCATATTATTCAGAAAGTTAAGATGCATTCTTCTTTCTCTTGACAAGTATTCCTCCATGCACTCCATGCAAAGGACCAAATATTTTGGTGACTCTTACAATTGAATGGTCCTTGATCTTTCAGTTGACAATGAGGAGAAACAGAAAATCACCATCCTTGCATCTTGAAAGACAAGATGCTGCAGCTGGCGAAAACAAACGTGATTAATAATAAAATGCAAAAGAAGATCATCATCCTTGTGCAGTATTATGAAAGTGGACAGTCTACTTTTAACAATATAAGAAATTTCTTTTTGATATTTTTTTCACACAAGAATTCATGCTAATAAAACTTCTCTATTTTCATGTATGGGATATTCAAAAAAGTCTCCATTGAATGTATGTATAACACTCTACTGTTTCATGGGATACCATCCAAAGAGAACACTAGTGATAGTTTATATTACTGAGAAAACTGAACTTATTTGGATATAAAACTTGAAATTTGTTGTTGCAATTTTGGTTCATCCAGAGTGATGACTGGGCCCTTGTCTTGTGACATGACTGAGGTTCATTCTGTGAGATTTGAGATTCTGTGAGAGAAGGCCTGTATAAAAGTACCTGTATGTATATATGCTTTTTAGGATAAAAACAACTATTTGTAAATACAAACCTGTGTGCTGTATTTGCCCCTGGGTTGTCTTACCTAGTCACACTGTATGCATTCTGACAGACCTGCTCCACAAGACGCCAATTGTGAAACCCTGTTTTTGAAGATAGGCTTGAAGGATCAGTTGCAATCAGTTGAGATGGCAACCAGATCAACTTTCCTACTGTATAGCAACCACCCTTCCCGAGTTTCTGGAGATGATTTTAGAGTTGGTTGCAGAACTCAATCTGCAGACTTTGGAAGCAGCTTAGGAGTTCATTGCCACCATGGTGGCCATGGGTCTATTCCAGGTCATTCAAAACAGAAGCTATACATCAGACACAGGATGCTTGGCAATGTGATCTGATGAAGGAGTTATCTCTGTCCTCTTTCTCATGGTCAGATCACGCCCTAGTGACTTTGACATTCTCTTATGCTACCTCCCTTCCGCAGAGAGATAGACCCATTCAAATGGTCTGCACTGGTGCCTAATGGACATGGCAGGGTTCCTAAGAGAACTGAGGGTTCTATCTGAGGTTCTGCTGCACACTCTTGCTGAAGTGTTTATTAGATTTTTATATTGCCCATCTCATTGCCCAGACAATGACTCTGGGCGGCTTATAGTATGATAAAAACTTAAACAGCAAGACATACAAGACAATTAAATTAGAAGAATTAAATAGAAAACTAAAATTAAAATGATAAGCAGCTTGGGGATTGGGATTTTATCTACCTGGTCAGCCACTCCCAATGTAGCAGGCCCATGTCAGGGCTCCAGGCCAAGCAACAGAGCCAGGTTTTCAGCCTCTTTTGGTAGGCTAGGAGAGCGGGCATGGACCTCACCTCCAACAGGAAAATATTCCAGAGGCTAGGGAACCCAACAAAAATGTTCTTCTCTTGGACACCACCAGCTGAAATTATTTGACAGATGGGATCTGAAGTAGACCATTTCCACTGGAATGAGTGGGTTGGGCTAGTCCCATGGGGGTGAGATAACTCCTCAGATACTATGGAACCATGCCAGGAAGAGCTTTAAAGATGATGACGAACACCTTGAATTATATCCAAAAGCAAAAATTGTTGACTTCTCCCTGGAATAGGAAGATAGCTAAGGTCTTGGATAGGATTGCACCCATGATCTCTCTTGGCATTGGGCCTGGCACTCCCCATGGTTTACTGAGGAGTTGACAGTGCTGAGTGGGATTTTTACCTAATGGACCCTTGAAAACTGCCATTTTCACTAGCTGCCAAACTGTTTGCATTACCACCTAACCCACTAGAGATCTAGCAGCTTTCCTCCTTTTTGGCTTCAGGAAAACATTAAAGATCTTTTCTTCATGTGACAGGAAGAAGGTCTGTTATAAATGAAACTATGGACCATGGGTACATGACATTTGTATTTTTTAATTTCTTATGTTTTTGTTTGTTATTTGCATATGTTTTGGAATTTTGGAGTGTTGTTTATTGTTTTTACTGTTAAATGCCCTGACCCTTTTTGGGAATGGGTAGCATCCAAACAAATTAAACAAACAATTTTGTGAATTTTCAAGTATGCTCCATAAGTGTATTTTAACACAGAATGATAAATATCCCTTTATTGAAGTGGAATTAATGATTATTAAAATTTGTATTTTCTTCTAGTTATGTTCCTCATTTAAATATTTATTTTTTATTCACATTTTTCACATTCTCAAGCAAATATATTGGAATGAGCAATATATTTGCTTTAAAAAATACTAGTAAACAAAGGGGAATTGTCTGTGTTGGTGACAGTATCAAGAAATAAAAATATGCAATCAGTAAATTGCAGATATCAAAGCACAGCAAAGTGTAAGCAGCAACCTTGTTTTAGTGAACTTCAACTGAGAAGCTGCAACCTTGAATAAAACAGGGGCCAGCTTGATGAAGTGTTTTTTTCTTCTTCCAAATTGCTACAATTATGAAAGAAAGGTCATCTCCACCCTTTAAATTACACAATAAAACGACCAAGGGCTTTTCTAAAACTCTTTTTGTAATTACTTAATTAATCCTGGTAGCAATTAAGTCTGAATTATAAATACATGGCTTTCAAAATATCTTCCTTTCTGCCCCCCCCCCCAAGAATGCATATGAGTAAGGTAATGTACCAGTTGCAACTCAGCTTTTAAAAATATCAGAAAAATAAATAAAATAATGTAAAGACTTTGATAAGTTTGCAACTCAAACTTATGACAAGGACAAAACTCAGGGCAGATCGGTTGTATAAAGTTCCTGTGGGAAACAGAGCAAAGACAGATGGTCCAGTGATTGAAACTGGGATTTTTTTGATGAAAAAAAAAAGTGTTTGCTATAGTTTCCATTTCAATAGAGCTACTGCTGGCATCCTGACAAACTTCCTCTGTTTCAACCTTACTCCCCTCTTCCCACCAAAAAAACAACCAAACCCTTGCAAAGCCTTAGACTCTGCATGATCTACCACTGAGTAATCAGAGCTGATGTATCTGCCATTGCAATTACTACAGTTCATTGTGTTTTGCCTTAAGAATGAAAAATCTGCTACTGAACATCAAGGCATTTTGATAACTTATTCCTTTTTTTTCTCCAGCCAGAGATATTTGACTAGAAGTTTACAGATGAACAGCTCCTAATCCTTTCAATTAAAAAGGCATTGTCTGGCCATTCATCCATCCTTCTTTAATGGTTTTTCTGCAGAAATAGCAATAATAACAACTTAGTGAGAAGACACAGAAGTAAAATGACATCACGCATGCTCTCATATAATTCCGTGAAACAATAAGATAAAGTTGTTAAAAAAAACAAAACTATCCCTTAAGCAATCTCAATCTATTTGTTGGTGTTTGGCTATCCATTTAATTGCAATGTTTTATGGTGACTGTTTTGGCCACAGCAGAATATAAGTGATCATCCTTACCCACAATGAAGTATTTTATAGATAGGTTGGATAGACAGCTCTTGTAGACATTCTGAAATTTCTTTTAAATGGGTTCTTTTTAAAAAAAAAAAAAGCTTTAGAACACATGATATTAAAATTACAAGATTTTGTTTTGTGTCACTTTATACAGAACTGTGAGGAAATTAATTTCTAAGTTAAATTAGAATCTTTTATATATCATAAGTTCATAGCAATTAATGTGTTACAAAATGTTATATAAACATTAATGAACAAAAATTCAACTGTTTGCAGACAATGTTTATTTTAGTACGATTTAGTAGCACACAAATGACCAATTTCTTGTATCCTCACTGCCATAATACATAATTCCATGGTTTTTATGGCCATTGATCTGTTGTCAGCAAGGAGACAAAATCTGTCAGGGTACAGCTCTGCGTACTCATCCAGACTGTGTCCTCATGCCAATGGATGTTGATAAACATTTCAAGGATATATATTGTAAACTTGTAGTGAAATGTTAATTGTGCTTCTGACAATTAATACACATGCATAAAAATAAGATTTATGGAGTATATGGGCAGAAGGAAAAAAGGTGTTTTCATTAATTTAAATATTCAACTGTGTGAATCTTTCTGGCTTCATGGATAATGGGTTTGCATTCTCAAGCCTACAAATTAAGAAACAACATTAAAAATCACATTGCTGGAATAATTTAAGAAGGCAGAAAGGGGCATTTGGTGTACTTTTGTGTAGCCAAATACTTTAAGCTGATTAAGGGGTCCCTGCCTTTCCCAATTTTTATTCTTATTATCTATACAATAATTCAATGTTACATATCCCAGACAGAACTGTGAACATCAAGAAAAACATTGGTCTAATAACAGGTTATATTATTTCATTATCTGTTGCTATGTACCTGTAGTGTGTGTGTGTGTGTGTGTGTGTGTGTGTGTGTGTGTGTGTTCTTTCACAGATTGTCAAGTTCCCAAGCGAGATCGATTACTTTCACTTATGATATTTCATATCTATATATATTTAAGTTATAGGATATAAATAAGGAACTTGCCAGATTCATGAAATTTCATGAACAAGGAAAGTAATAAATGCTTCCTTTGAGTACAAAATATATTCCTACATGCTAAAAACAAAGGTAAGGCCTGTATTTAAAATGTTAATTTATAGGTCATTCTCAATTATTCTATACCACTGGTCCACAAATTTTGGGAAATTATCGACCTCTAAGATAAAATGTGTTAATTTTACATATTTTGATTAGATGAATTAGAAAACAGGTGACAAAGGTTCTGGCTGGCTAAAGTTTTCAATATATTTCACAATAAAGATTTATACACAGTTGAGAGTATATTTGCCTATAAGGGAGGGAGGTGTCTAATTATCATGATGCCTTGTAACTTCTCGACAAAGTACGGTAGAACAATGAAATAGTACCACATGGAAGTGTATAAATTTATCTTTACTTTGAGAACAGGAAGGCAGATGGCCATGAAAAACACATGTAAAATTTGCTTAGGTTCTATAAAGCACTTGGTGCAAACATATCACTGAAAATTCACTTCTTACACTCACATTTAGATTATTTCCCTTTGAACTCTGGGACAGTGAGTGATAAGCATGGGGAGAGATTCCACCAGGATATCGCAGACATGGAGAAAAGATACCAAGGGAAATGGAGTCCATCCATGCTTGTCAATTACTGCTGGAATCTCCCCAGGGATGATCCTACTGCAGTTCACAAGAGAAAAGACAAAAGGCACAGCTTAGATACTGAATAAAAATGGACCCTTGTTTAATCTGATGTTAGAACTTTTCGGTTTTATATGCAAAAAGCATGAAAATGTTACATGAAAAACCAATAAATGAATGGAAAGTTATGTTATTGGTATCAATAAAAACATAAATTTATAATGATTGGTGTGGCACCATTCTTATTGCTATATCACATTTTGCAGAAAGGTTATAGAGCAAAATCACACATCCCCCTCGTAATTTTGAATTATTTTGATGCAATTTTGACCTGAAGCTACTGTATCTTGGAAACTGGAGCCAATTAATACTCAGAACTTAATTTTCCTTTATTAGTGACCCAGTACTGGTAAAATTAAGCTACTTTCATTTCTGAGGCTTTCTCCTTGTAGACTAGTGTTCTTGGAGAATACATCTGAAAAAGTTGTAACCTCATGCCAATAGATGCATATCATTTATTTGTTTCTTATTTATTAATCACATTTAAAAAGCTGCCCAACTCATCCAATTTTGTGGTCCTGTCTCCACTGGGATTTCATCTAGTTATGCTACTGAGACTGATTTGGTCACATTGATATATGAACTATACTGAAAATTGGACTAATATTACAGGTATTATAACAGTTCATTTAGTGACCATTCAAAGTTACAACAGCACTGAAAAAAAGTGACTTGGGACCATTTTTCACACAACAATTGCAGCATTCCTGTAGTCACATGATCAAAATGCAGATGCTTGGTAACTGGTTCATATTTATGACAGTTTCAGTGTCCCAGGGTCATGTGATCAACTTTTGTGAACTTCTGACAAGCAAAGTCAATGGGAAGTCCAGATTCACTTAACAACCATGTTACTAACTTAATAAATGCAATCATTCACTTAACAACTGAAGCAAGAAAAATCATAAAATGAGACACACTTAGCAAATGTTTCACTTAGCAACATAAATTTTGGGCTGAATTTTGGTTGTAACTTGAGGACTAACTATACTTTCCATAATAGCCTTCTAGATCATTTTCCTCTTCTGCAGCACTCCACATTAAATTAAACATCAATTAATACATTTATTTTTTTATAGTAATCCTCAATTCTACATTTCAAAGAATCAATGAAGTATTTTATGAGTAAACTGATAATTTAATCTGTAGGCCTGGAATAAAATAGGAAAAAATGTAGCAATTTAGGTAACAACCTAATTATGTTATATAAATCATGAATTAGCAAGATAATGAAAACATGGTGGAATGGAGTCAATAGCCACTTTCCTTCACATTGAACAAGTCAAAGTCTTAATTTACAACCTGAGAAGATTTTTGTGTTCTTCTTTTCCTTCTTTCCTAAAGGATAAAAAAATCACTAAATTGAAAAAAGGTTAATCTTAAATTAGTCAAGGATTCTTCCTAAAGTTAAGTTCCTGAAAAGCAGGACACAGAGGCAAGAATCATGTGAGCTACTACTAACATAGTCACTATAATAAAACATATCTATCCACTGCACACTGCTCAAATGGCTGATAATCCCTTAATCTTTCATACAGATTATGCTGAGAGTTCCTGACAATCTAACTGACAGTTAAATCTATAAGAATGTACCACACCAATTTACAACCCAATGGAATTTGTTTTCTTGGCATTGCTCTTTTAAGAAATAAATTAACTTCGTTCTTTAATCAGATATTTTTAGTTTAAATTACTTTATTACAGATAGTCTTCGATTTAGGACCACAATTGAGCCAAAAAAATGTTGTTAAGTGAAATGTTTATTAAGTGAGTTTTACCCCATTTTACAACCTTTCTTGCCACAGTTGTTAAGTGAATCATGACTTAGTAACCTGGTTGTGAAGTGAATCTGGCTTCCCCATTGACTTTGCTTGTTAAAAGGTTTCCAAAGGTGATCACATGACTTCAGCACACAGTAATGGTCATAAGTATGAACCATCTGCCAAGCATCTGAATTTTGATCACATGATCATGGGGATGCTACCAAGGTTATAACTGTGAAAAATGGTCATAAGCCATTGTTTCAGTGCCATTGTAACTTTCAATGGTCACTAAATGAACTGTTGTAAATCGAGGTCTACTTCTATAATTTCAAATGTTTGTATTGTATCAGAAGTATTTGTGTTTTATTTTGTATTGTGCTTGCCTGTCTTTGTGTCTTGCTCCTGTAGACCAGAAGATAACTAAAAACCATAACTTTGTTGCGTTCCAGAACATGGGAGCCATGATAATTTCTGAACACATATACATACATACATATGTATTTCATCATTTATTCCTGGTCAAATCCCAGATCCTTCAGACTGTATTGCAGCACTATCTCTTGGAAGAGAAAGGTTGAATTATGTCTTATTTCTAGCCTTTATAGTGTCCATTAAGGTTATATACATGTTTACATTCTGTGTATTTCTTATCTATTCAGCAAAATCCACCATGGTGGGTAGACTCTTCCTGCCATTATTTGAACTTGGATGCTAGTTGTCCTATCAGAATAAAGAAAGAATACATAGTGAAAGAGTACAATAGAAGATTCCTATAAGGATAAAAATAAGAAAAAGTATTGGTGAGACAGACAAATTTTATAGAATACCTAACACATTCTGGAAAAAGAAACTCTTCTCATACCTCATCCATGCTTTCTAAAGCAATCTCTTTAGGTAAAGCCTCCTTCTGGCATCTTAGAGGAACATTCAGGAGGAGATGGCCTTTGGTCCTAAATCTTAGGAGACACTTATGTTCCAAAGCTGAGAATCAGAGTATCCAGTGTGTTTTGCATTGACCCTGCTTGGAAGTCATTAAGGACTTTAGAGGTTCAGTTTCATTGCTTGACCTTCAAGGGAAAATACTATGATTAAACTTTGGCAATTTTTTTAAAAAAGAGCTAATGCCACATTGAAACATTAGCTCTTTTTATTCTCTTAATGTACTGGAAGGTCAAATAGATACAAAAAAGAGGTCAAAAAGAATGAAGAGAAAACGTTTCTTTTCAGTTGAGCTATCGCACACCTGCAGCTTATTTTCATGATCAAGGGGGAAAAAAAACCTTTGAAATACTAGGGTAGTAATGGAAATGCTGACTGATTTACAACAAAAGGTGCTAGTGGGGGCCATCATATGTTTTGTTTTGTCGTAAATTCTATTAACACAATGAAGCTATCTTAATTAAACTGCTTTTAAACAGAATAAATTATTAAAAGAATCAAATTCTTTAAGTCTTCAACTGTGGTGGCCCAACAACTGGACAAATCATGGCCTCGCTCTGTACAATTGAAAGCCGTAACCAGCATCAGAATGGCTGTAATTAGCTACAGCATATATTCCAATTATCAGGGGAATTCCTTTTGCCTTGCTAGCAGCAACTGCTGTTGAGAAGCTTTTACACGGCACTTGACTCAGTGGAAATAGGCTTTTTTTCCTCTCCTATTTTGGCAGAGATATACCATGGATTAACTGTCTTCCTGTTCATTAATGGGCTTACATGTAATTTGGCAAATAAAAGCAAGGACTTCCTCCTGAGAGGAGTAGGACAAAAGCCAAAAATGCTCACAGTAGATATGTTTGAGATCAATACTTTTTGTTTTTAATTGTGTATTGCATAATGGATCATAATCGGGTTTTTAAAAAGCTGGTATGTCTATGGCATAATTGTTTAGAGTCAGCAAATTGGCAATAATCCAGAATCCTGGCAAACCAAGTCTGATTAAAACCACACTCTGGAAAAGTTGCCTTTTTACCTCCTCTGACGCTTAAGTATTTAGACAAAGTAATCACACCAGAGTATTAGAAAAGCACATATATTTTAGGCAGGGGTGTCAAACTCATGTCGTTATGGCATTGTCACATGACGTATCATTACTTTTTTCCGCTTCGCTAAACCTGGCATGGGTGTGGCCAGAGCGTGACATATCCAGCCCGTGGGCCATGAGTTTGACAGGCCTGCTTTAGGTAGATAGTCAATCCCTAAAACTATTTCTGTGAAGCTCTGAAGTTGTTGTGAGGGTCTTTGGATCAGTTTTGTAGAGTAGGTAGGACAGAATGCTGAGACTAGTTTTATTACTTAAAGTGAGAGTGTTAAAACTGGGCAGTCTATCTCCAATCTCTTCTTAAATGTACAGGGTTCACATCAAGGCCACAATGAGCAAACTACACTAATTATAAACTCCTAGTTTCCAGTCTTAACAGGTACATAAATTTTAAAAGCCATCTGCTTCCCTTGTTCAAGATAAAAAAGTATTGCCTGTTCGTTAAATACAAGATTTCTTCCCATTTATTCTCTGTAAAAAACAAAACTTTATAGTATAAAGTAATGTACACTATTAATGATAAACGTACAGAACAATTGAATGAAATTTTCTCTGAAAATCACAATCATGTTAATATTTTTAAGATCCATGCATGCAACTTTTTGCCGTGTTTCAAAACAGAAGAGGGAAAATATAAAGGGAAAATTTGATGGCTGTTTACTAACTCCAGAATCACAGGTTTCAAAGCTTAAATATCAGCTACTAGAAAGCAAGAATAAGATATTCTGCTCATGAACTTCCAGAATTCATTTGACTGATCACTGTGGATCAGGATACTAGACTAACAGATCATTCACCTGATCCAACAAGAATCATCCTATCTTCTCTGAAGATTACATAACTTTTCACTAATAAATCAATTGGTTTATATTGAATTGCTTAGTCAATTTGGGTATTTCTCAGCTTCATAAAGTCTTATTCAGTTACACAGACTGTAACTGGACATATTGTGTCACAACTCCCTACAAAGAACCATTTTGTTAATTAATAAATACAAAAGAAATATGAAAACTATAGCCCTATATTTGGTTAATTATGTCTCCTTATCCTTAGTGTTCTCATATTAGATGACCATCTAAGGATATGCTATTATTTTTAAACCCTGTTAACTTTTCTAGATTCAAACTCCAAGTGTGCAAGTTTACAGGATCCATATAAGTCTACATATATATCTGTATATTCACTGATTTTAATTGTTAATAAATGATTACACAAATGATAGGAGGTATTGAAGGAGCAATTGGAACGAGATAATAGAGCTCCATTTATATTGTGTTTTCCTGTATATAATGCAAGATAGAATCCACAATTAATTTATTTCTTTATAGCCAAAGATAACATAAAACACTTTTTTGTAAATGCAGTATAAGAAAGTTATCCAGATTTCTCTTTTGGTTTATTGTTTGTATACCCCCTTTATTAATTTTAATTATATTTTTTGTATATTTTTTGTACTATTTTATAACCTGTCATTTTCAAATCCACTTTCAGATCATTTTTGTTTAATAAACCTTCCATAATATAGAAACAGTACTCTTAAAATTAACTTCTGGATTCATTGCTCACAAATCTCTCTCAATATGCCTAGTGTTGAAATATTTTGCTCACTAGGTTAGCAAGTCAAATTTAAATGTTCTTTTCCTTTAATTGTAATTGTTCGTTCCTTCTGGTTCTGCCCAGTTTCCAACCTCACATCCTATCATTTTTTTTTTAATTCAAAAAACAGCGTTTTTCCATGGGAAACATTCTTATAATTAATTTCAAAATCTTATTTCAAATCCATCTGGACTCCTAATCTGTCTGTGATATTCCAAAATGAATGTTCTAATTTAAGAACTGTATTTAGAATTTCTTTCATGAAGGATTAGAGGAGACTGATCCTGTGCTGTGGAACCAAAGGTTCCTAATAGCTGAAAACCAATTAATTGGCAATTTCCAAAAGTTTTTAGGAATCCAAAGCGGCTGATTTGACATCATGGCTTCTCCAGAGGATTGAGATGCATAGGGACTTAGGGATTCACCCCCTTCCATGCTAGGTCCTCCCTTTTTGTCAAGATGTGATTTTAGCAGTCTGTAGAAAAGGAAGTCTGTAAACTGTGTCCATAAATGTGCTGACTGGGACTTGGACAAAAATGGCATTCCCTCATCATACAGAGCTCAAAACCCATTGGAGACTGCTTTCTTGTAGTCTCATGAAAAGCAACTGTTTGGAATGCTTGTGAGATATCCTGAGTCATCTCCTTGTCTGGAGAGGAATCCCAAAGATTCCTGCTCTTCTGACTACTGCATGAAGCGGCAGAGTAATTTTCAGTTTGTCATTTCTTATCCAGAAGACACTCAATGAAGTTGCTCAGTTATTGAACACTGTTCTTCATTGTTTATTTTTTCAGTGAGTTTTTATATTTGTTCTTTTTCTTTTTTTAATGTATATTATAATCTCAAGAATTTGAGCTTCTTGTGCTTAAAAGATCTCAGGACTGAATGCAGTATCTCTTTTTCATTAACCAGCTTAAACTTTTTAACCAGCTGTTTATGAAAGAAGCTAGTTGTATGTTTCATTATTAAATCAATATTGATGCCTGAGTTCTTGTATCTTTGGGAAGGATGTATTTCTCCTCCCTGGTGATTTGATTAAGATGATTTTGTGCTATGAATATGGGACTGGAAACACACATTCTGTCAATTTATCCATCCATTTAAACTGATATGGTATTATATGCACAAATATCTGTATCTTCACTAAAGAAGGTAGATCAGTTTTTTACAGAAAGCCATCTTTGTCTGAACCAAAGCATTGATTTACTTAGTCTAGAGATGTACAAGCTGATGCATAAGGCTGCAGAATCTCAAATCAAGAGTATACATTTTTCAAAAAAAAAAAAGTGATAAATAAGTGCTAACTCATCTTATGTGTTTTCCAGTAACTGAATACATAGTCCTTATCTTTAATAAAATCTCAAACATCTGTCATTCACAGGTCTCCAAAGTTTTTCTGTATGCATATTATTATGAAATTATTTTCCTTTTCTTTCCATTTTTGAACAAATAATATCAGCACAATTCTCCATACTACAAAAATTATTTGTCCTATAAGAGAAAATAAAATATATTTCTTCTGTAAAATAAAAGCCTTTTTTTTTTTTGCAATAATGCAACTAATAGAAGATCAATTTCAAGGGTAAGCAGCTATGAATTCTATGTCATTTTTCTTGGAATTGCATTCTAGATGAGCAACTGAACAAGTTGGCAATAGTACTGAATAAATTTCATATATTGACGTGGACTTTGTTTTAGAGAGCATCTGTTTGTAAAATCAGCACTGAAAATTTAGATCAAATAAATTAAACACAGTTTGTACAAAAAATAACTTCCTGCGGTCCACTTTTCTAAAAGCTGAACACTGACTGGTTTTTAAGATCCTGAGATAAATATATAGTTAGGCAATTACAGGGAACTGCTTAAAAAAAGATAGGAGAAGCATAAAGCAATATTAGTTCACTATATTGATAAATGGATATCCAAATGCATTAAAGTCTATCCCAAAGTCAGATTAGAATGTGCACTTCTTCCTAGAATATAAGAATTTTAAGACTGCATAAAACATATTTTAATGCAGCATTATTCTGAATTCATCTCTTAAAACAGGGTGATTCACTTACTCCTCTTTAGTACAAACAAAATGAAATATTTTTAATGAATGCTATACAGAACCTAAGAAATATTGACATGTTTCATATGGATATTAAGCCAGTCACCTTTTAAAATGAATCTCCAAGTCCTGAAGTCTAACACTGTCAAATAATACTAGCTTTTTCTGATGAAATAGAAAAAAAAATAGTACAGATGTTTTTTTCTAGGTTATAGCATACATGAAGTACATGTACATGAAGAAAATAAAATTCCATTTTCAAAGATCATGTTATATAATCTTTGAAAATTGAATTTTATCTGCATGTATACAATATTACATAAATTTATTTTATGTAATTGACAATCTTGGGGGAAAATATTAATAAATGTTTTGTATAATTTTGCAATAAACATGTAATTCTAGTGCTTTAATTCATTCAGAATTATTTTTTTTACCATCCATAATTAAAGAAGCAGTTAAGAACCACTGTATGAGAAATCCAACCATTTTCAGGTTTACTATATCAATCTGAATAAATATTTAAAAATTGAAAATGTATGTCCTCCAATAAGAGATCCAAGTTGGTCTAGTAGTTAAAGCACCAGGCTGAAAAGAGGGAAACCATGAGTTTTAGTCGTGCTTAGGCCATGAAAGCCAGCTGGATAACCTTGGGCCAGTCACTCTTTCTCAGCCCACCTCATAGGATTGTTGTAAAGAAAATAGGAGGAGGAAAGTGTGTTAAGTTTGTTCAATTTATTAAGACCCTGCCAGGTCATTACATCATTTTCCCTATATTTTTTTATATAAACATGTTAACATAAATTTGGTTATATTAAATAATTCTTTATCATAGGCCTGTAATAAAATATTATTCAACTCAACTTTAATTTATTTTACATCTTTCTACTGATGGAAGAAAATCTGCTCAACTGTGTGCAAAGACTTTTCAGTATCACTTTAAAATTTAAAACAACACAAGCACACACGTAAGCCTTATAAAGCACCAATTGTAGAGTTAAGGGAATAGTTTTTACCACTTAAATTCAAAGTATTGTAATGTCTCAAAACTAATTTGTTTGATAAATTTACGGTCATTCAACTGACAGGTATTAAAATAGCAGTTTCCAGGTGGTTTTGTGAATGGCTGTAGTTGTAAATTAAACCTGATTGAGCTATGATCTGTTATATAAGAAATGTCTATGCTGCAGATTTGAGTTTGTTGAAATAATGATGAAGAAACCACAAATAATTAAGTCTAAAAAATGTAATTCATTGCCGAGATAAACATACACTCCCATTGTGCAGGATGTGCAGCAACAAACACCAGGGATTAATCAAATTTAATTCATCCATTTGTGTTCTAATTATAGTTTACACTAATTATTGCTTTTACAGAAGGGTATATTCTTATATAATTGAGGCTAAAATATCTCATTTTAATTTCTTGCTACAATAATATGGTCAGAACTGATGTGGTTTAAATGATGAAAATACTCATGGAACATGGCAGAGACATTTAAGTTATGACCATAACTTAAATATTCATTATAACTATACCTTAAGAATAAGAAGTAAAAATGACCACTGACTTCACTATAACATATAACTTCTCTATGACTTCCCTGTCAAGAGAAGAGTTTATGTATAAGAATAGCCATCCCTTTAACCCGGCTTGAAGCTTAGCTAAGTACACCAGATTTTACACAAAAACTTGACAAGGTTTTATCTACCTAGTGCTGTGTCCATATTTAAAAAAATGTCAGTTTTTAAAGATCTGAAATAGGTTAAAATGTCATGTTGCTTCCAAGCTCTCTGAACCCTTTCATTTTAGGGCTGACTAAATTCAGTTGAATATATTTTGTTAGCTCACTAATCATATACTTGGGTCTTATATTTATGTGTGTATCTCAAATACTAATATAAGACTCAGGTGTACATAAGTAATACAAAGGATTCTTGTGATAAACTTATTAACATTATTTCCACTTAAATTGCATTTTAATAGCTGATAACTGTATCAATACAAATTACAATATAAACCTGCAGTAGTTGAACAAAGAAAAACAGCAAAACGTAAAAGAAATTAATGATGGAACTAAAATAGAATAACAGAAACTAAGAAAAAATTGCATTAGTCTTTATTGGTTCAATAGTTGAGAACAGACTGAATCAGCTAGAAGAGCAGATGTTATCAACTTTAATATAAACAAAAAAATGGTACTTGAAACTTTTTTATTTGTCTTTTGATAGAAAGTAAAGCAGAATGTAAAATATTGTAGCTGCCCAGATTTTTTTAAATACAGTTCAGAAAATAATTGTTTCTTGTCTGCAACTTCCACAGTAAAATCTGGATAGATATTTTATTCTATTAGAATTACATTTTAGACAATTAAACTCACAGATTTTTGTCTAAATCTATGGAACGTCTCATCTCTTGTAGAGATGAAATTCATGTAGAAACTGTACAATATTTGCGTAATTGCCAGATCCTGATCTTCAGATGATGAAATTTTAATTAAAAATTGAAAGGCAGAGAAAGATGTCAAAATAAAACTTCTATAAACGTTGTCAATTGAATTGGATTAAGGATGTTTTCAATACCAATCACACACTTTTCCCTTGCAATACTGAGTTTCCAGAGTATTATTCAAAATACTGTGACAGCCGATATTGTCCTGGATATTCATTTGTTCCTCTAATTTATATACTTTCTCTTGGATCTATGTATGAGTCTTATTAGTCTCAATAGTTATTGTTTTAAAAAAGAGAGATTCTTAGATTGGCTTTGAAATGTTTAATTGGCAAAGCATCTTGTTTAATAGCTGGAAATTCTTCCTCAGCTGCTTTGGAAAGCACAGATGGGAGAGACATACAGTATCTGGAACTGCAGCAGGAGGTTTCTTGGCCGTAGTTCATCTATTTAGAGGAAAATAATTGGCTACAGTGAGATATTACAATGTAAATAGCCTTAATTTATTTGTTTGATGAAATACTGACCATGCAGCACAGAATTTAAATACTTTATAAAATAGGAGAGAAAAATGAATGTTAGCTCACTATACACAGAGAGAAGGAACCATAAAATCATGTCAATCAGGAATGACACATATTTTATATTGTTTTTCTTTTATACATATTTTTGTTTCCCTTTTTACTTTCTTAATTAGTATTGGTATTTTTTTTCTTAATTAGCAGTTATAAAATATTGTGGTTGGAAATAGTATCAGTTTTAAAGCTACCGTATGTATACACATATGAATGGTTACAGTTTGGATGAAACATTGATATCTTACTGCCTTAACTATGGACCAATAGAAAATGTTTAAATGAGCTTAATTTTAATGTGAAGAAGTTGAAATGGAATTTACAATGAAGCAGACTTTATGCATTCATAATGGAACAATCAATATATCAGATATGATATAGTTATATCACATTCCACGTCTACTGGAAAAAGTATAGAGAATTTTTTTTTCATTCACTTAGGTTCCAGATCAGTTTTACTGAATGAGATATTTTTCCAGCAAATCATGGGAATACTGCACAACTTCAAACTTACACATGAACACAACTATATTCAGTGGTTCTTTTCAGTGTTGCAACATGATTTGACAAGCAGAGGACCTGAACAGCCAGTCTGTTCAATGACAGACAAACACATACAAATACAAGATAAACTTGGTGAAAATATGGCTTGCATTCATCATTGTAGCTGCTTAGGATCTTGCAATGTACTACTGATGGTTTACTGTATAGCTGATATCATGTATAGACAGAACTACTGTATGATAAATTAATGTAACATAATATTATATTAAAAGTGATTCTTCCAAAGTTCTTCCACAGCTTCAGTCAATAACTGATGATGGTTTGCATCTATCTTTAGGAATCAAATGGAAAATAATATTATAATCAAATAAGGACATTTGACAGTTACCCTAAGATTTGAGGTAAATTTAATCCAATTCAGAAATAATTTAGCACAGAATATCACAACATATGTTGTTTTGCTCATAATAAATACGATTCTCAACTTGGAATGCAATTTGAGAAGCAAAAGTTGCTACATGTAGTAGTATTTTTTATTTGCAAAATGCTGATGTGTAAGTGAAATTTACTGTTCTCTAATAATGCTATAAACATGAGTGACAATATTCAATATTCTTCACCATTCAAAGTTTTTCATGACCAAAATCTTTAAACCATTTCAGATAATTTCAAAAGACATTTCCAGCACTCTGATATTCTTCTGCATATGAAATTATGATCTGGCATTTCATGTTACATATATAGACAGACGAAGATGAGCTAGAGACAGACAGACATTGGTCTATGAATTGACAGAGAATCTTCATTTAAAAAAATTGGAGGGATCTTGAGAAATAAAGATGCATATAAGCCACATTAATAAGGCAAATCAATATTGCCAACTATTTTTAGAAAATGATCCAATTTGTTATATTTCATTAGAAAACACATTACATAATATTTGATGGAATGAAATAAAGTTTTACAAGGCCTTTCTTCTCAAACATTCTTCCAATATTGTCATATATTACCTATGAACTTCAAATTTGTAATGTCACATATCAAAAATATCATAGTTTTTTACAAACTTTCCTCCCAAAATATGTAGTATTTGTTACTAACAATGCATATCAACATTCAGCCTGCTAACTAGCTTAACATGGGTTTTAGGTTTTTATGGTTGACTACTTTGCACGAGTATGACACTCTGTTAAGACATAACATATTTTAAAATACTGCCTGGACACAGCATATTATGTGAATACAATTGTATTTTGATAATACAAGCTTAGCATTTGTTATGTAAACCAGGTATATGTCTATTTAATCTGAAGAAGCAAGTATTTGCAGCATGGAAAAATGTATGATATTCCTATAAAATTCCTAGATATATAAAGGAATTGTTAAGCGGTAGAAATGACTTCAAAAAGCCTGTGGAAACTCTTTAAAATAATTTGTTTTTAAAAAAAGTTGTTTGGTATCTGATTTCCATCAAGATAAGGGATCTTGACATTCCTAGGGAATGGAGAACAGAGACTTTTATTCTTACAAAACCCAGATAAATTCCTTGATTCACCCTAACCAGCCTATAAAATTAGCTGTCAGGAACTCTCAATGTAAATCAAAGTAAATTACGTTTGCTCAGTGTTGTTATGTACAAACTAGCACTACTTTCCCTCTAATACTACATGTGAAGAATACTTAACACATATACAAATAAGACACTTTTTTCAAAGTTATCTCACCAGAAAACACTGCACGAGTTTTCATATTGTTGCAATATGAAGTCCTTAGTGGTTATCACATTCTAGGCAGGTGTCTCATGATCTGTCTGATTAGACATCAGAGTTCTCCCTTGGTGCTGTTTCTCAAGGACATTCACCAAGTTTGCATAACATTGTTTTTCTTTTGTAGAGTTTCATTGTATTGCATGGCAACTGATAAAAATTCAACTAAAGAAAGTGCTCAGAAATTCTTTACAGAAACAAAATTTGATAATCCTTTTGCTATTAAAGGTTTCCTGATGAATTATACTGTTAGTCTATGCTACATCACATATGAAGAAAGGCAGAAAGTGAAATCCATCTTTATATAGGTATACAGTCCATGCTATAGAAAATTTAAAAAACAATGGATTCTTCTCAAAGGGACTACTTTGTAACTATCTCTCAGTCATTCAGGTCATGGTTGTCCAAAGGTGCTTTTTCAAGAGGCAACTGGACTTTCTGGTTTTTCTCTGAAGATGAAACCAGAGCTGAAGAAGCTTCTTGCATGATAAGCGCAACTTCTTCAATGAAAAACCAGGCAGTCCAATTGCGTCTTGAAAAAGCACCTTTGGGAATACTTCACAAATACTATTTTCAAATTGGATGAGGATGGATTCTCAAGTAAGTAAATGACCAAGTAATCAAATGATCTTAAACTATACAGTGGAAAGAAGAATCTGCAATTGCCTCAACAGAGTGTGGAAGGCAGATCTACCTATTGCTTTAAGCAGGGATTTTCTTATCGAGATCAATGGAGAAGCAATTTCTTCCATGATTCAATAGAAAATCTCACTTCTGCGCTTATTTGTTTCTGTGAGAAACTGTTATGTTACACTTGCAAATGTAATTTTGCAACAGGTGCAATGTGATAGTTTGAATTTAGACTCACATAGAGGATTACAGAAGCAAAAACCTGGGTGGGGCACTGATTGGATCACATTTTTGGCAAGCTCTTATTGATCAACTAGAGGGATAACACTGATTGACTCATTATCTTCAGCTGAACCCAGAATGCTGAAAACAGAATCAGTTGATCCATTTCAACTACTTAGAATTGGAGAATGGAAAAATTCCATGCACATTTATCAAAAATGCAAAGGAAAATTATTTCTCGGTAACTACACATAGAATTGTTTTGGAAATAAACAATTGATTATCTGAGTAGAACTAAAAATCATCCATAATTCTTAAAGGGTCATTATCTTTTCCTTTGATGTATCAATCTTTTAGACTATAATACGTGATCATGTAAATGAAAATTAGAACATTTTATCCTAAATTTCAAATGCTTCTAATGAATTTGAATTTCATTTCTAATGAAAATTAGAACAATTTATCCCAAATCTCAGATGCTTTGACACAGACCTATACAATTATGTTACTTTAAAGCAAAATAAAGATTCTAACCAATGCGTTAGATTTACAGTACAATGAAGCTCCTAACTACAGTTCTGCTGATTGCAACATTATTATTATGAACAAGGAAAGCCAGATGCTTTTCCTCTTGCTATTTTCAAAGAAGTCTGTATTAATGTTTCCTTTGTGATTGGCTAGGCTAGCTAACAATCCAACACAGTTTTTAAAATATCTTTTCTTTGGCAAAAAATTGTGATACATCAATACGTTGTGTCATTTGAATGATTTAAATAAAATATTTTAATCAACAAATTGGACATCAAAACAGACTATTTCTGTGTTGATATTTTACAAATAAAGGAATTTATACTTTATGTTTTGCTGGATTACAATTTTCTTTTTATATATAATTTTACTAAAAGTCTTAAATAAGATAAAACCTAACACAAATTAAAATAAAGTAAGAAACAAAAAATAAAGAAATGAAACAGCAAGAAATGCAAAAAAATAAAAAAGTTGAAAAATAGAAAAGAAAAAATATATATAAAGTAGTGGCTTCTGATATTCTTCATGGCAGTTATGTATATATTTTAACCTCTCTAAATTCACAGCATATTACTCTTATTTTTATAATCTCTCCTATCTAATCATAAAAACCAGAGGTCATAAGTTTTTCATTTTTACCAAAAAGTCCATAAGACGTTTTACAATTTCCTGAATGAAATGGATCCTGTAAAAAATGGGAGAGAATTCAAAATATATTGTAAAACTTTTTTTATTCCACTAAATATTTTGTAGTGTTTAAGTGTAGTATAAATGTAGTGTGTGTGTGTGTGTGTGTGTAGATAGATGTAGATATAGATATACACGCACACAAACACAGTTGATAATATTGGTTTTTCTGGGGACATTCTCCAATTTTAGAGACATTAACAACTTCTGTTTACAGTTAAGAAAAGAATAAAGTATTGCTGGCATTCTGTCTCATGCTGGAGGATATTTATCTCCTCTTTTCTCATACTTTAAGCAGTCCAAGTTCTTCTTGATCTACCATTCTTAATATCAATCTAAATTTCTTAATCCATCTCAACTTCATTCTTAATTAAAACAACAAATTTTCAAGAGTTAGCATTGCCTAGATCCATCTTACTTTGTAACCCTTTTGTATCACAGTATAGTGACTCTTACTTGCTGTTATGTCTCCTTTTCTTCCTCATCTCTATTCCCCCCTCCTTTTTTTTCTATTCAAGGTAAGCCTTTCCTTCTTTGAGGAAAATCCTTCTTTGAGAAAATAAACTAACTACCACATACTCTCTTACCAGGACAAGGTATTCATTAGGGTTTCTAAGTTACCTTTATGCCTGAAGCAGATTCCCAGGAAGGCATGGCCGCCTGTAACCTGTCATAATATGCTAATCTAAAATGAGATTTGTTCAATGTAATTTGCAAGCCTATGCAATTGTATTATGATTCAGTGTGTGATCTTAAATTGGGCAATTCAGGCAAATCAAGTAATTGAGACCATTCAGTAAATCATGAATTTAAAAAATGATGGTTTAGACTTTGGTGTGAATATAGCTAGACTCTTGAGAAGAAACTATGTTAGGAGATTTTGTTTTGTTTTGTTTTTCTTTTATGTTTTTAAGGAGTCTTTAGCAGTGGCATCCATGATTATATTCAAGCTGTGCCAAGAAGGCAGTTGTATCTTTCACTAATAATTGGGTTTATCAAAATATCTAGACATTTCATGAGCAAACACAAAGTATGGGTGATTAGTACTAGGTCTGGCAAAGATTGGATCTGAAGGTTCAACTAAATCTTCAACTTTTCTAATTAAGGTAAATTGAAATGTCAAAATAAGTTTGCTTTTACTGAGTAGATTTGGAGTGATTCAAGATGCTTCTAAAGTTGGTTACAAGGAGACTTCTTAGAAACAATGACGGGATGTCAGTGGAGCTGATGGCCACAGAAGAAAAAGGAAGCAATGAAGGAATGGGCTCCTTGGGATTCTTCTCCAGAACACAAAGGAAGTCAGGATTGCCCATGTATGCTCTGTACAGAGGCTCCTAATGAAGGACCATAAGACAGTGGTCTACAGTAGGTTTTAGGGCTCTGGGGGCTGGGGAAAAGTCATCTTGTCTAAGCTGTAGTTTAATGCCTTCAAACAGACACTGGGGTTGGGTACTTTCTGTCTTCACCACCTTAGGTAATTGCTTCTTAGTGGCTTTTTGAATGATAAGAAACTTTAGAAAGGCAAGTTTCATTTTATCAGGTGAGTTTCCTTTTATGCTTGATGAAAGAAGTTTTATGCAAGTGTAAGTACTTTCAAAAGAAAAAAAATTTTTTGAATGAATACCAAAACCGTGACTAGAATACTAATTTTGCAAAGTTATAAATGGATTAAGGAGTCAGGTTGACTTCAAAGAATATTTTCTGACAATTGTTTAAAATCTTACAAAAATATACATGAAGACTTTGAAACCAACTGTAAGGGTTAGTTCCCTGGGAAAATGTTGATTGGAAAAAAAACATAAGAGAGGATTTTGACTAAAGGGAGCCAGAGAGAATTAAAGATTACAATTAGAAGAGAAGAGACCCATTAATACAGTTGACTGGGGAAGAATTCAAGGATATTTGGTAATAATGCACTCAGAAATTATTCTTAAGGTTGTTTGCTATTATTAAAATTATGTTAAAAGAAACTGCAGAAGAGGAACAGAAAAATAGGCAAAACAGAGCCTGAGGCTGAAATAGATCTGAAAGCGGATTTAAAAATTCCAGACTACAAGAATTATAGGAAAAATATGCAATTTACAAATGAAACCGGCTTAATAATGATGGGGACATTTATAATATATCAAAACAGTATCTTGGCTATCTTTCTTATCTTTACAAAAGATATGTGTTAAATTAGTGAAGGAGTTTCTAAGAGGAATCAAGAGAAAATGTTAAGAAAACAACTTGTGGGACATTATTTGAAGAAATTAAAGATCAAGCTTTTAAAAACAAACAAGGAATTTAAAGTGGATTTATTTGATTAAATATGTATATTGCTCTTAATGTGTATGTGTGTATATGTATTCTCAAATCGATATTATTTACCCTTTTATTTTCATACAAAATCACTACAGAGTTTCAAAATTGTCTGTTTCATTTCCCTTTATTCTGCCTCACTGCTTGCAAATTTTAACTCTCCCCCAAACCCTTTGCTGCTTGCTATTTATGAATTTCTCTTAAGTGAATACTCTTTTATAAGCAGGCCTGAAAAGATGAGGTGGTAAGGGAGACCTGGATAGAAAAGTTGGATAATTTCCTTGTGCTGATGGTAGCACTGCTAATAGTTATATAGCACAATGTTCAAAAATAAATGTTCCTATTAAGTAGTTTGGGTCATTATATTTTAAATGATGATTCTATGACCATTTTTGTGATAAGACTTTTGAAACCACTGTCATGCAGGAGATAAATTTGCAGCACTTTCCCACAGATAAAGAAACACTGCCATATGGCATTAAATCACTTCAGATTTCTTCCTGCCATATGGAAGGAGGACATAACTTAGAGGTGATATTTTTTTCACAGTAAACAAGTACTGTTTACTATTTAAATTAAGTAGTAGTCAATTTCCTTCTTTCTTTCTTGAAATTTCCTAATATATGGAGTCAGGAGGAGGGAGGGAGGGAGGGAGGGAGGGAGAGAGAGAGAGAGAGAGAGAGAGAGAGAGAGAGA
>JANHFL010007721.1:172653-185778 GCA_032468155.1 Oxyrhabdium leporinum
AGAGAGAGAGAGAGAGAGAGAGAGAGAGAGAGAGAGAGACAGAGAGACAGAGAGAGACAGAGAGAGACAGAGAGAGAGAGAGATTCGCGTATGATTTATCTTGTTAAAAGAAAAGTATCTTGAAGATGACAGGTTATAAGAATATATTATGAAAAGAATATATTGAGTATTATGTGAGATTATTTCTACCTGAAAGAGAAATGTCTTCACCATTTTAAATCTTTTGAAAAAGAATTAAGGAGGCTTTCCTTTTTGACAAACAAAGTTTAAAAAACTGTTCTCACTCCTATGGATAGTACATGTCTTGGATCGTCCCCCAAAGGCCTGGGACTATTTTAGTGTTCTTAACAGTGCACTCTTCTGGGTACAGAACTCTGATGTTGGTCTTGGGATCTGTTGGATCCATTCTGCCAGCTTAGGAGTCACAGCCCTGAGTATTTCTACCACTACTGGGGACCACTTTGGTCTTTACTTTCAATTTCCTGTCTAATTCGTCCTTCAGGCCCTAGTACTTCTCCAGCCTCTTATACTCCTTCCTGATGTTGCTATCACTTAGCACCACTACATTTATCACCACTGTTGTATTCTAGTCCTTGTCTATTATCACAATGACTGGTTAATAGCCAGCTAGTTATTGACATCTTCTAACATACTATCTAAGGAGATCAAATCAGTTAATCCTAAAGGAAATCAACCTTGATTGTTCTTTGGAAGATCAGAAACTGAAGCTGATGTCAAATACTTTGGCCACCTAATGAGAAGAGATGACTCATTGGAAAAGATATTGGAAAAGTTTGAAGGCAAAAGGAGAAAGGGACGGCAGATGATCAGATGATTAATGTCATCCATGCAATGAACATTGTGTGTCCAATCTCACTTTGCCAATAAAGTATATTCTATTCTATTCTAACATGAATTTGGGCAAACTTCAGGAGACAATGGAGGATAGGGGAGGCTGGAATGCTATGGTCCAAGGAGTCGCAAAAAGTCAGACATGACTTAGTGACTGAACAACAAAAGCATACTGTCTGATGGTACTTCTGCACTAAGCCTTAGTATCAGTCTTGAGGATTAATTGTAGATAGTTTATCCATTATTATAGACCTTATATCAGCTGCTGTGCTCTGAATTGTACTGGACGGCAATGACATTTCGATGGTTACACATCTAGTTGTTCCAGTTGTTCTTCTAAATCTTCTAAAGTCCGGGATGTAATGTGTGGTTGATGTACTTCAAGTTATGAGAGTAGCTTCTTCATTATATTGAAGCAATGAGTCACCAGCTGTTTCTCAGTTAGTGTGTGTGTTACAGAATTGGAAGACCCTTGGTAGTCTTCTAGTCCAACCCCCTGCTCAAGCAGGCGACCCTATACAATTCCAGACAAGTGGCTGTCCAGACTTCAGAAGTCATGGGTCTCCATTATTGGAGGCTCTTAAAAAGTTAAAAGCCTCCAGTGTTGGAGACCCATGACTTCTGAAGGCAAGTTGTTCCACTGGTCAGTTGTTCTCACTGTTAGGAAATTTCTCCTCAATTCCAGGTTGCTTCTCTCCTTGATCAGTTTCCATCCAATCTTTCTTGTCTTGCCTTCTGGTGCTTTGAAAAATAGATTGATCCTCTCTTCTTTTTGGCAGCCCCTCAATATTTAATGTAAGTATCATGTTTCCTAAAATCTGACACAGTTAATCCAGGCAATGTCTGAACTTAGTTTAAGTCACCATGATCTCCTGCATCAAAGGACAGCTTTCTAACCACTAGGCTATCCAACTGCCAGATAGATGGATGGATGGATGTGTGTGTGTGTGTGTGTGTGTGTGTGTATCAATGTGGCAAACATACTTAAAGCTGCGTTCTATTTTCCTCACTACTACAAACTGAGTTGGGGATGGGCTCAAAGTCACCCAGCCATCTTTGGTTCCTAAAGAATTCACTGTTGCCTTGTTTTTAGAGCAGCACTGACTCATATATGTTATGGCATAAACAAAATAAGGAATATAAAGTAGTCTAGATCTATTGAGTATTTAAAAAGATATCAAAAGACTCAGTGCTCTCCCACTGTTCTGTGTTATAACAGAATCATTCTAGTATGATGGACGATATAGAAATTTGATATAGATAATGTTGTGCAATATTTCACTTTATGGCTTTTCTGTAGTTTAAAAAATTAACAAGAAAAAGAGAGAAAACAAATGATTTTCAACAACTGTGGCAGAAGCAATAGAAAGGGGTTGCTTACCTACCCCTAGTATTTTCCATTAATTCTCACACCTTTCTCAGCTGCACAATAACTGTGGCTCAAACGAGGAGAATGAACTGTGATGTTTCCCGTGCCTGTTTTCCTGAAAGGTTGCAACTGGCCTACAGAGCACTGACAACTGTTTAAATAAAGAGTTGTCTCTTTCCCTTCAGTGGGGAATCTCAGCAATTTCATCCTAGAGGCTGCAGACTCATAAATATTCTAAAATATTTAAAAGCAACAGGTGTGACCCACACCTTCACTACCCCCTTCAGATAGGGGGTAGCCTTCTAAAAATAAATTTGTCTTTTAAAAAATATCAAGTAGATTGAGTGATGCTCTCTCAAGCTTTTTAGGGATTTGCTAGCCTAGAAGTCCTTTTATGTCTTCCTTTTGACCTTCTGAGGTGCAATTTCACCACATGGTTTCTCTCTCCATAGTAATCATGAGATTTCCATTCCTTTTTAAAGCAGTGTATCTCCTCCTCTTCTAGAAACAGGGTTAATGGTGGTAAAGTTCATGCAAGAAAGGACAAACCTTTGCTTAAAAATATTCCTTGTAATACGTGATATCCAGCAAACACTGGATTTAAACTAAAAGTAAACTTTGCTTTGAAGTAAATTCCGAGCTCTTATCATGAACATATCTGCATAGTTTTCTTGGCAACAATGCAGAGTAGTTATCAGTACTTCCTCTTTAATTTCAGTATAATCTATAAACTTAAAATGTTCTGCATAATGGTCACATATCTAAATACTAACCAGCTCTGACCCTGATTAGCATTTTGAGCTCCACCTAGCTTAACTATAAAGATCAGCTGACAGCAAGACTGCTATTAACAGTTTTCAGAACAAACAGGTAATCGGGATACTGTGTTTCCTATTATAAATATTGTCTTTCTGTTTAAACTGCACTCATTATAAATTTGCATTATTAATATAAATCAGCAGGAGCCAATTTTGTATGATCTTTGTACTCTGTTGCCTTTTTTTAGTGATGCATAAATGGCTAAGCTGAATACAAAATATGTTCTGTAAATATTAGCAAATGTATTACTAGGAAAGAGTAGGACTACCAGTTTTTAGGACAGAATTCTCCCAAAGAATTACATAGAAGACTGCAGAAAAGTAGCTTTTATAGGCTGTTATAGGCTGTAAGTAGAAGTAGAATTAAGTTTTCTTCTTCTGGAAGAAGAATGATCTTCCTTCCATCAAAACCACAGCCTAACAAGCTTCCAATTAAAATGCCAGCTATGAATTGCAGCATCAAATAAAAATTCTACGCTTATCATAATATAATGCAATCTGATTTTGTGAACAGATACTTTCCAATCCTAACAAATGGCATTGGAATTCGCATTCAAAGTACAGTAGTTGAAACTATATGTATAAGAATATCCGTCATACAGACTAAAGGTTTCTTAATTATAGAAAATTATTCTTAAAGGAATCCTCATTTAGGATTTCTAAATGAAGGAAATGGAATGCTAAATAAAGGAAACTCTCATTTAAAGAGTTCAACTTCGACCTGTTAACTCCATCACAACTTAACATTTCCCCCCAATAAAATAAATTCTGTGACTGAATTTTGTATATAGTGATAACAATAACACTTACTTATATTCTGCTTCATAGTACTTTACAGCCCTCTCTGAAAGGCTTACAGAGTAGCATATTGCCCCAACAATTGGGGTCCTCATTTTACTGACCTTGGAAGGAATGGAAGTCTAAGTCAATCTTGAGCTGGTCAGGAAAGAACCACTGGCAGTCTGCAGAATTAGCCTGCTATATTGCATTCTAACCACTATGCCACTACAGCTCTTACTTATCTGGGCACAAGCAAATTTGACCACATATATATGGATTTAAATATATTTCCTTTGCAATTAAGACACATTAGAGTAAGCTGTGCATTTTAAAGCATTATCCACTACTTACAGTAGAATTATTAATTTTACTTGCATACTTTCCTAAAGCATTGAATCTGATTTTACTTCAAATCAGCCCTGAACATTTTCTTTAAGAAACATAATATTGCACACTAAGGTTATGAGTGGCAAAGTCAGCACACTATCTGCAACACACACTACCCATAGCTAAGCATACGATACTCTCATAAAGCAAGCTCTGTTTCCATCTCTAGGCCAAACACTCCCATCTTCTTTGTTGTTCTTCTGAATAACCTTTCCATACACAAAACAAAGCATTCCAGCAAGGGGTACGTGGAGACAAGGTATAGGCTAGCCTGTCTACATTTAAAACCGCTCCCTGACAAAAAAAAAGGGGACTAGAATCATGGACTATTCACTTTACAATCGGCTATTGTTCTACTAACCTATTTTAACCATGGGAAATACCTTTGTTGCTGTGGTTAACAATGAAGTGGAATGTAAGTAATGTGGCCAGGTTCCAAAATGAAAATATCTATTATACTTCTAAATGCCAAGTTATGCAGTATATCCACTTAAAATACCTCTGATATTATTTTCTTACGATTAATTTACTGAGAAAATTGGATTTCAGAGTTTTATCAGGCAGATAGCCATTGACTTTGGCTCCTAGTTCATTGCATTTCTGAATGCTCTGTTGAAAAAAAGGCCAACCTTGGTCAAAGTCACAGTTAAGGCATGCCTTCCTTCCTGCATTGCTTTAACAGACAATGATATATCTTAAATCAGTTCAGCATTTGCAAATTAAGCAAGAAAAATGATTACCAGAGTTTGTTCAAGTATATGGTACTCATGCTAAATAAGATTAGAATAATATGATCTTTTAGAAAACCTGGGCCAAAATAGTAAAAACAAATAAAAATCCTCTGCCAAAAATTAAAGATTGTCATAAAAAAAAATTCACTCATGAAAAATTTAGAAAAACTAGAATATATCCTAGAGCTGTGTGGTCATGTAGTGTACTTTGCAATGTACAATGTCAACAATAAAATCAGATCACATGCAAAATCACATTCCAATCAAAAATGACTGCTGGTTCTTTTTTCTCTGATATCATTACAAAATGTAATCCACATTTGTATATGTATATACATATAAATGTGAATTTGAGAAGAAAAAAGATGATTTGCTTAGGGAATGATTTGAAAACTAGCTGTTACAGTTTGTAAGACATGGCTTAGTGTGATATGTGATTCAGTGAACTTTTATTTAAAGAGTTAAATAAGCATGGTTTTACTCAGTGTACAAACTGAGAATTGTAGGTTCTTAACTTTAATATCATAGTGTTTCTTCTTTTATTTAGAACTGTTGGGTTTTGTTCAAAATGTAACGACAGAGAAAACGTTCAAATTAAGAATGTTTATCAATTGGGTAGAATTAGATGGCTGCTACACACAGAAATTCAATCTCTATAAATCTGAGAATCCAAAATTCTTCAGTCAATATATTCATTATTAAGAAATCAGTAAATGAACTGAAGTAATCTCAGTAAAAAGCTACAGTAAGTAAGAAGCTTGGAAAATACAAAATGGAAGCCATGTGTGAACCATGCTTGTTATCAATAAGTGTGACAAAAAACACTCTTATTGCTAATGCTAAAGTAACATTTTCCTACAAGACAGCTTAGTTTCTGGACATGGAATGGGACAGGATGCAATCTTGCTGTTGGTAGTAAATTGTAAAATGCAGAAATTTACATTGCTAGCAAAAAGTCCAAGGCTTAGAATGCTATATTGATTGAAATATACAATGTGTATAAATGCTTTCATTCCCCCAATCAGCCATGAAGTTCGCTAAGTGATTTGGACCAGTATTCCTCATCTAGCATCCTGCAGATTTGTTAGAAAAGGATCTCCTAAAGAGTTGGAGGAAGACTGATTAACCAAATTTACCACATTGATGTTGCTTCGGCAATAATGCTATCACTTTCCCTGTGAAAAACGTATTAGACCTTTGTTCTTTGTACCATTGCCAGATCTGTATCAAAGCCTGACATTTACACAGTTTTTCTGTTGAATTTCTACCACTATCTGGAAAAAAAAATCAAAAAGATTTAAAGTCATAGGAGTTTCAAAATATACAAATACCAGTCATATTGCTATATTGTTTAAATGCAATGTGGTCCTGTTTAAATAATTAGTCTTCTACTTAACACAGGCTTTTGTCCAACCACAAATAAGATAAATGAGGCTTGCAAAGAAAATGTATTTATTTTCAGAGAAATCTTGTTTTTGCTTATAGATTTATATCATTGCACTAGTATGGTGCATTCACAGGATTGGGGCCAGTAAGTTCTTCTAGCATATGATGGACTGGTTTAAGGCTTCAGGTTTATCCAGAAGAATGTGTTTTCCTGGGACATGAGATCATATATAAATAGTGGCAGCATACTCTAGATATTTCTAACATTTCTCCCATGTTGGTAATTGAGATGCTACTTTAAAAGAAAAAAAAAGTAGAGCAGCTGTTGCAAATATTTCGTGTTTCAGTAGAACATCCTCCATTCCATCTATTGCGGCAGCTAGCTTTGTATTCCTTAGCAACCTTTCCCCTCTGGATCTTTCTATATAAGACACCAACTTGAACTCCTTGCTATAAAAATTCTGTCACTTAACGCATGCAAGTAAACAAACTACTTAGAAGCCTCACTAAACATGTCAAGGAAACAGTCACTGAAACTGTTATGCAGGATGTGATAAACAGAAAGCAACATGAATACATCTGGTTTCTCCTGTCTCTGAACAGATTATGCTCCCAACTATTTCTAATTAGTGAAATAAATACAATGTTAGAGACAAACTTAAATTTGAAGCAACTGGTATTCAATAGTAAGAAAAATTACTTATACACTGTTTTAGGACAAAAGAGCCAGTTTGGAGTAGTGGTTAAGGGCATCAGACTAGAAACCAAGAGATTGTGAGTTCTAGTCCCACTTTAGGCATAAAGTCAGTGGGGTGATCTTCAGCCAGCCACACACTCTCAGTCTTAAGAAGGAATCAGTGGGAAAACCTCTACTGAAATCTTGCCAAGAAAGCTACAGGGGCAGTTATTAAGAGTTAACACTGTCTCAAAAGCATACATATACAAACAAAAAAAGATTAGGATAGGCTACCAGGACTGCGTGTAAAAGCTGCATCTGATCAAGATTGCTGAAAACTCAAGACATTGTTTCCTATTATTTTGAAGTGTGAAACTTAATATAATTCTAAAATGTGCAGATTACCATTTAAATAAAAAAGCCAAATCCCAAACTTGCAAGGCTCCCCAGACCTGTCCCACTAGCAATAGCACTTGGATTTATATACCACTTCATAGTACACTTTACATAGTGCACTCTCTAAGTCAGGGGTGTCAAACTCATGTCACGGTGGCAATGTATTGGGACATTTCCCCCCCTTCATTAAACCAGGCAGGAACATGGCCAGCGTGTGATGCATCCGGCCAACGGACTGGGAGTTTGACAGCCCTGCTCTAAGCAGTTTACAGAGTCAGTGTATTGCCCCTAACAATCTAGGTCCTCATTTTACTGACCTCAGAAGCATGGAAGGCCAAGTCAACCTTAAGCTGGTCAGGACCAAACTGCTGATAGTTATCAGAGTTAGCCCGCACTACTGCATTCTAACCACTGCACCACCATGGCTCCTAGCAAACATGATGTGTCATTCATTCATTTTGCAGCCCACATTCCCTACATGTGTTAAGTGCAGCTTTTGTTATCAAAAGATTGGCTACAACAGCCTATTGTCATTATACTTTTATATGTAGTTTCCTGCTTAAGTCAACAATTGGGATTGGAATTTCCATTGCTAAACAATGTGGTTGTAAAGTATGAAGTCATGAAGTACAATCAGACTGTATCACTGAGTATGGCAATTTCAGTGGTCCTCTTGTCATTGCAACCCCGGGATGTGCAGATCATTAAATGAGAAGACGTGGGAGTTCCAGGCAAGGAGAGTAGGAAAATGCATTGGTGCCAAAAGGGTGAGGAGGTATCTTAGGCAGGCACAGTGGAGCACAGGTGGTCTGGTGGGGGTTCAAGGCAGGCACTTCTGAGTTTCGGGCAGGATGATGGGAGCTGTGTGTAAACCAGCAGGGTCTGAAGGCAAGTGCTATGCAGCACGAGTGAATGGAACCCCAAAAGACCTGGATCATGATCATGTAACCACAAGGATGCTACAATAGCCATAGGTTCACAGACTGGTTATATATTTCCTTCATTCAACACTCATAATTTTGAATGGATGCTGAATGAATGGACATAAAGTGAAGACTACCTGTATATAATTTCTGAAGTCTGTATACTCTGCCATGACATAGTGAATAGTCACATTTAAACATTATTTTTATAGAATTAACCAAATTATTAAAGATTGAATCCACTCTTAAACAAGAATTTAGCAACAAGATTCACAATAGACATAGTCCTGGAATCCATAGGAACCTAAAAAGAGCAGTCTGAAGCAGTTGGATATTTGTTTTCTTTATTCTGGCCTTGTAGATTTTAAGAGAATGTTGGTATTAGTGCTTTCTTTTTCAACCTTATCCTTCAGCTAAACTGGCAAAGGACATATAACTATAACTGGCAGGTGGCAACATTTTGCGAGAAAAAATACAGTACATGACATTAGACTACCTGGGCAATTTGACAGATTGAAGTATTCTGTCCCATTAAGAGGACACTATCAAGATAACATCAGTGCATATTGCTGGGGAATAAGTAATAATGGAGATTGTAAAAATGGGATCTAATATTTGGTTCATTCAATGAATATTGGGATGGATTGCAATGTGCAGGCAACTGGAAAAAGTATAATCTTGGTTTAATCTAAACAGTAATAATGTTTAATAAGTAATCTGCCTGTGCAGATTAATATGGACAACACTTTCTGAAGTTTTCCAGTTCATGGGAACTCAAACAGATAATCTCAACAGATAATCTAATCATGAGTTATCTAAAAGTATATTGTTGCACCCAACAAAAGTTAAGATAGGCTCTAATTTTTACTAGAGATTCTCTAGCAATAGTCACACTTTTTGATCTGTAAATTCTAATTTCTGCTATTGTTATACTTTAGAACTTTGTAGTGAGAAATTCCATTGCAAACAATTGCTATAGAATGCTAGCCACACAACATTGGTATTAGACCTGAAAGAGTATTGATATAGTGTAACTGGACAGTATCTTTAGTTGCTGAGGCTTATTAATAAACAAGCATTCCTGCTTTTTACCCTGAATCTTTTCTCTCACGAAAGTTGAACTTACCCCACATGATAGCAAATTTTTATAATAAATATGCCCTCAATTATTAGATGATTCATAAACATTTCATAAATGTAGTTTAGGCATTGACTGGGAGAGATTGGTGAATAAAAGTGACAAGTTTCAATTATCCAGAAATTCCACTGCAGAACAATTGCATTGAAATTATTTGTTTATATAAGTTAGAATAATTGTAAGGGGAGTTACAGTTCAAGATTCTGCATTTTTGTCAAGCAATGCAAGTCAAAGGTGGAAAAGAAAGAATGTACTTTAAAGAACTGTAGAAATCAATTAAGAACTAAAGGATTTGTGATTTTCTGAAGTTAAATGAATTAATGAACCATACAAGAGTGCAAAATAGCTATGAGATAGACTGAGAAAGGAAATATATTTTTGCAAATAGATGGGTTATCCTATTTTTCACTCATTTTAAATAGGACTAAGTTAATGGCAACGATAATTCAAAAAGACAGTAGAAGCTAATTCAAAAGACTCCAACTGTGTTTCAGGAAAACATGGAGACTGGCCTGAAAAAGCTCAGGGAGAGGGATTAAGACAAATTAAAGAAACAAAGTAAGAACATTTGAAGTCAACTATTTTTTTGTTTTCACTGTTTCTTAATTCCAAAGGAGGGAGCAAAGTATTTAACATTAAATTATACTGGTATAAAATCCAAATTGGCCCTAGTTCTCTGTTGCTGTGGTAGTGTTTAAGAGCACTGGAACTGATAATCAAATTGAGTGACCGTACTATTGGCAAATTATTACGTTTCTTACAACAGATAACATATTTTAAAATATTCCCAAAATAAAGTTTGAACTTGCTTAATTTCTTTCACTGATGATACATTCAGGCTACTGTTAAAGATGCTTCAGTTCTATGATTTTGCTGGTTTGATTTTCCTGTACATCAAGAGCCCACTCCTTGGGGACATCAAAGAGCATTTGAATAATTATCTCACGTCACCAGCCTTCTTCCAACACTGATTAAACAGATAAATCTGGAAAGTTTTTCTCAGCTATTTGTGCTTTTCTTTCTATGCACAATGGTGTGGAATCTTCTTTGGAAGGTGTAGCATTTATGTCTCTCACAATTCAGAGAAACATTATTTTTCTCCCTCAGTTTCCCACCAGCCCAAGATCTTGTCATCTGCCACACACTTCATGAAGTTCTGCAAAATTAACCAACATAGCAAACGTCCAGGGACTTTCAAGTTACCTGCTGTGCTTTCAGTCAAAACAACCAAGTTGCTTTTAGAAGCCTTCTGAATCAGGCTTTTTATTTCTGAGTGTGAATGAATGGATCAGAACAAACTACTGGGAACAGATTTCATACATATTTTTAATATAACTTTATTAGAAAAATTCATCAGTTTACATCAGGATGCTAGTAGTTATCACTTTTAAAGTAGAAAAGGTGACTGAGATTTTTTCCTATGCTTCATTTTACCTTTTAAAAAGCTTGGCACACTCTCAGCAATATTTGTTTGAAAAATAGCAATATGCTCTAAAGATTTTCCTGAAATGTTATATGATCACATTCCATGAACCCTTTTTTTTTCAATGCTGTCAGACAGTTAATCTGTGTTTTCTTCCCAAAGTAAAGACAAATTTTGAAAGAGGGACTTAAAAATTGTTAATATAGTATGTTGTTCAGCCTGAGAAGGTGAAGTTCTGTGAATGTATGGCTAATGTTTTCAGTTACCAAAAAGTATTTAAAATGTTATGGAAATACAACATGAAATATTGTTTCATGTTTTAGAACATAAAATATAAGCAAAACCAGGGGAAGAATTCTTTGTTTTACAATGTTTTCTCTAATTACATTCTCTGGCACTTGGCAGCGGCAATGAGCTGAAACAGTGACTGTTTGTTTATAATATGACATTCAATTACATATGATATATTGCTCTATTTTGGCTTTATCCAAACTTCTAAATGTGAAGGGCTACTATGGCCTTCATTGCAATCCAAGAATTTTAATGGCGTTGCTACCTAAAGGTGATAGGAACTGTAATCCATTGAATCCGGAGGGCACCAAATTTGACATAGCTAGAGGGAAATTATTTGGTTATTCCTCTGCATTATATTACCTCTCAGAAACTGTTCGTTAATACAACATTATTTACAGAATTCATTTCTAATAAAATCTATAGCCCAATAGGTATTCTAACTGAAAGCTCAAATATCAATGTGAAATCTGCAAACTTTGTACCTGAATAATTTGAGTAACATAAACAGAAAGCAAAGACAACAATTCTCTTCCTTTTCACTAAAAGCTATTCATAAACATGTACTTAATAAGTACTTAATAAAAAGTACTTAATAAGCAAATCATGATGTCGGCATCTGAAATCTCATTTTAAAGTGACCTGGCTGATCAAAAATGGTGCATCCCCAGGAAGTAAAGAAAAGGCACCAAGGTGCTAATCTAAATCAATATGCAAGGCATTTGTAGAAATTTATGAAATATATTATTTCTCTAATCCAATTTCATCAGTAAGAGTCACATGCAAGAAGAAGGAAGAGGGAAGAAGGAAACAAATTCTGAATTGGAAAGACATGAAAATTGGACAACCCAAGAGGAAAATCGAGATTTCATTATTTTTTTCAACTGATAATCACATGCCTTCTCAGGTGTCATTGTAATTTTGCATGATGGCAGATGGTTCAGAAATCACAATATTCCTAAGGGTTGTGCCAGGGGGAGCAAGACCAAGCTTTCTTAATAAGTTCACCCTTAGTAAAATCAAAAAGAAGGGATGAAGCTAAGATTTACGGGATAATGAAGTGCATGAAGAACCAAAACCAAACGATGTTTTCTGGGCAAGTGGATGATGAACTACAAAAATGACTATCCTTGGCAAGATTAAGGGAAGTAAATTCAGAAGTCAATGAAAAAATGTGGTTGGGACCATGGATCACTGGAATATCTGTGGACCACTACAGATTTTCCCTGGGGATGAATCAAGGTAAAGGAAATAAGTCCACACAGTTATGTGAAGCTCAGCTCATTAGTATTTCTTTTTTCTTTATAATTTATTTTATTCCAGACAAGATTAAAATACCAAATACAAAACTCCCCCTCCCACAAAAAAAATCAAAAAAGTCAAAAAAGAAAAAAGACAAACACAAAATAATCAAAACATTAAAAAGGTGCATAACCCCCCCCCCATAACACATAATCATATATTATTCCGTCTAGTTGAATACTGATTAATACATTACTACATTAGTTACCCACTTGCAAAACAGGCCCTCACAGAATTTTTAAACTCCAAAATCGGGTCTTCAAACCCCCCCCCCCGCATGCAAATGGCAGGCAAGCACACAAAGCTTCATTTGTGCATGCACAGGATTAGGTTGAGTGCGCTCATTAGTACTACTTAGGACCTTTAATTCTATTCTGTGAAAATTCATCTGTGAGCCAGTGGTTTCTAGAATTTTGCTAAGACCATTTTCAAGGCCATGAAACCTACACCCGGGCTGGACTGCTGGGGGTTCACGGGGGTTTGGGCAGATCCTTAGTGAAGATTCTGTGGGGTCTGCTGAACCCCCAAATCCCACCCCTAGTTGGCCATGCCCACCCTGCCCCTCCCCTCCCACCCCTCCCAGGAGTCTCCATGCAACCTGCTGTGGATGCAGATAAGTGCAGGGTGCCTGCGGAGGCTCCAGGAGAAAAATG
>JANHFL010007721.1:185878-196171 GCA_032468155.1 Oxyrhabdium leporinum
GAAAGGCTGGAAACAAGCCTGTTTCTAGCCTCCAGAGAACCTCTGAAGGCTAAGGAGGCCGTTTTTGCCTTCCCAGAGGCTTGAGGAAAGCCTCCAGACCCCAGGGAGGGCGAAAAATGAGCCTCCTGGAAGTTTGGGAAGGCGAAAACGCCCCCCCCCCTCGGTGGTGCAGGCAGCTGACTAGGCCATGCCCACCATGGCCACACCCACCCAGAAACTGGGCAGTGAACCCATTGCTGAGGTTTTTGAATCCCACCCCTGCCTACACCAAAGAATGGAAGTACAACAGAAAGAAAAGGCAGTGTGTTTGAAGGCTTGTGGGTGTAAGTGAATTTGTACCCTTACTCTAAGGAAAAATTATATATGACTTCATCTGGGTATATAATGGTTCCTTATCTAGCTATATGACATCATGTATCTAAAAGTTTTTAGCTGACTTCAAGCCTAGTAGCCATGTTGAGATAAATGTCTGCTAAAATAACCTAGTGGCTTGATCCTTTCTTTCTTCCCATTGCTACAACAACAAGCCACCATACACAAGGATGATCCAAACAATTACTATTTACTACTAGGAACTCCATCAACTATTCATCTATCAGGCAATGTTTTGTTCCGGTGTCAAACCACATAACTCCCTCATGGACTAGCTAACTCAACAGGTGGGATATAACTAGGGTCTTCTAGTGGGGCTTCAGGAGAATACAACAACTGCTGCTGGAATAGTTGCAGCCCTTCAATCCTGTTTCTGCTTCCCTGTTAGATAAATATGATAGGAATCCAAGCAAATGTTTTGCTTTTCTTGCTCAGTAAAAGCTCTACATCTGTGTCCTGATAACTCTTCCAATGACCATGCTGATATAGGAATTGCCATTAACTTAATGATGGAGTAAACAATTCCCTTCTGATTCAAGTCAGCCTGGATCTGAAAATTTACATGAATTTTGTGCCATGCCCTCAGATTTAATTTTGAAGAATCTGTCAAGCAAGTGAGAGACAACCATGAAATTTGCCATCTCGGTTGGGGTAAGCATTCAGTTTAAGAATATGCTGCTATTTTTTTAGCTTGTAACTCAGGATGTGAGCTGAAATGCAAGAGGTTTAATTGTCCACTGCATAGAACTGCTGCCATATATAATGTCAGGCAAGGTCATTTGTGAATGCATCCCCAACACGATTATTGTTTTAATGTAAGTCTGCTTGGTACTGAATGACTCAAAATAATGTAATAGAATATATGTGGAGAGGGAATATGCCACTCTTCACTATTATACCTTCCTCTTGATTCTTCCACTTGAAAACTAGAGACTTCAAAAGTTAAAGTTGTGCAGCTGACAGACAGCAAAGCTTAACTGAGTGCTCAGAAAAAGTTGTGCCATTTCATTCTGGACCTGTGGAGCTAATGGTTGTTACTCATTGCCATTTAAGACCATCCCCTTCCAAAGCATTGGTAGAATGTCATGCTTGTAGCAAAGAACAGTTTTTCCAACAGCAAATATCCTGTATACTCCATATTTGGCCTTTTGCAAAATGAAACTTTTCCAAGGCTCAGATGCTGAGAATTATAGTTGGCTACTCTGGTGCTCATCCATGTTTAGTGGAAGAAACTTTTCAACTCTTTCACAAGAGCAGGCCAACTGAACATTTTGAAATATTTAAAACCTTTTAGTGATCTTACATTATAGCAGGTATCAAGATTAAATTTCCCTGTGCCACACTTGTCAAGCCACAAATTGACAAATCAGACCTCCCATCTTGTACTATATGTGCTTTGGGTCTCATTTTCCATGGAATTTATACCTGATTTATCACATATCAAGAAACTTGATGGCATTTGGTAGTAGTTAATGTTTAAAGGTATCCTAGTTTATTTCCTATAATTGACTTGTATCCTTGATTATTTCCTACAATCAAGCTTGTATGCTTGATGTCTCACACTTGTTTTGTCTTCCAGGTTTAAATATTCTGGAACCATAGTTGCCCAACCATCTCATTTTGCACATAAAAACTAATAAATTGGTTAGCTATCAGACAATCAAAAAGCCAAGAACCATAAAAATAATAAACAGTACTGAATTGGATACATAAAAATCCAAAGTTCACTGAAGATGTCTCCTCGAATGGGGATGAAACATTTGCAACCAAATCATCAAGCTTGTTGCTCAAACCAAAAACATAACTACCAACCTGAAATATTAATATTCAAAGACATTTCAATAACTTCTTTGCATTTACCCCTCCTGTGACCAAACAAAAAACTTACAGAGGACTTTTGTAAAAACAGATCCATGAATTTATTATGATTTCTAGAGCAGTTTCTTCTGAGCTGCTACAGTGTGTTTTTGTGGGTGATTAGATTGTTGCTTTGGTAGTGCAAACTTTGATTTGGACATGTTGCTTTTCAATAAACCTGAATGTGAATTTGGCTATTGTTCGCACTGCTGATAAGAATATCTAAGAAGGAAAAACTGTTATTCTCTTTTCTCTTGTGAATTTGCTTCTGTTAAAGATACTACTGATTGTGTTGTATGTTTATCAGATGCTGGAAATGGATAGAAAAGAAGCTTGTCATACATAAGTAGCTGGTAAGTGAAGACAATATTGTTACTATACAATAACTGTAGTATTACTATAATTTACAATTATGTAAAATGTCCACAAGATTTTATGCATAAAAATATTTATGTAACTGCATATCTGTACTGATGTAGCATAAATAATACCTGCTTAATGCTTAGAACTTAATAAAACAACTTCAGACTGCTTCACTATTTTCTTCCTTGCCCCTGCTACCTTATTCTATCTTATCTACCAGCTCAGAAATGCTAACAGTTTCTCTTCTCTCTCCTTAATACTATTTTGCCCAGTTATCCAGCAGCTGAAACTCAGAGTTCACTCTGCCACCATTTAGAATATAGAGCTGCGTTGTCTTCTTTCTTCTAGGTCTTCATTTCCACCATTTCAGGCACCTTCCTGGATTTTCTCCCTAGTTGTAGATCCTCTGACTTCCATCTCTGCCAGCATTTGCTTCTCCTGCTCCATAGTCACCTCTAAATCTAGCAGCATCTCCTTCTAAACATAAGACAGCCCCTCCCCCCTCTACCCAGCAGTTCTAACTTCTTTTATCTTTCTTGCATTTGAACTTTACTTGCTTGCTAATAGGTGCTTCTTAGAGGTTTCTGATTATTTTCTGTTTCTCTGAAAGTACCTATGTGCCTAAACTGGGTAGTTGGCAGTCAAACCACTGCAGAAGAGAGGGGGGAATTGACCTGATAATTGTATGCATCTAGTCAGTAACATTTTTCTATTTCAGAGCAGTTCATCCTTTAACAGTGTTCTAAAAGATATTTTCTGATTATGACAAAAATATTATCTGCATAATAATAGTTCCATATTTTGGGTTGTATGTGTGGGAGGGTTATTGCTTCTAAACACTGCATGATTATCTGCTATGAATCCTATGATAGATGACCCCATAGAAGCTCCTCTTATTTGTTTTTAAATCTGTCCACAAAACTAAAAAATAAGTGGTGAGGGAAAAGCCTATAAGTTGCATTATTGGGAGTATTTCATTAAATATTTCATTAATTTTTTATATTAAATGTACACAAAGAGCAAATTCAATATACAGTAGCATTTAATGCAACATGTGAGTTTTAATCTTACCTTAAACATAAAGTCAACTGGGTCTCTCTTTTTCTCTGAACCCTAGGAAAAAGGAAATAGCAAATCATTTCAAAAAATGTTGCCTAGAAAACTGCAGGGATTTCTCTGGACCGTTGCCAAGAGTTACAAGTGACTTGAGGCTCCAAAAAGAATAAACCAATTAAAAAACTGTCTAATCTAGCCAAGCATACAGATGTCACTGCTAAGGGGAAATCCAGTTCTTGAGGAATCCCTGGAGAAATTTTCTGTCCTATTGATAACATTAGAATAATTATCCACCAAATTTCTTAGTCCATAAATTTAGTAGACCACCAAAGCGTTGTGTGAATTGTTTATATCTTATTATGTAAATAATCATAGTAACTTAAATGATTAATGAGAATGAAAAATAAAATCTCTGAATAATCGTAAATGCCTCTTGTATGCTTTGAGCAAAGCACTATTTGAAGAAGTTGTAGTGAGCAGACTTTATTTCTGTTTCATCTTTAGGTAATTTCTTGCTTGAAAAGGCTAGGGCGGAAATTCATAGCTTAAAGGACTTCCATTGTAAATATAAATACTAAAATTTCTTAATAAATTATAATACTTCTCGGAAAACTATAGTTAGTATTTCAGACAAGCAATAATATGTAAATTGTAGCCAAGGGGCCTCAATGGGAAAAGGGGAAGGTAGAGAAGACGACTTTTAAAAATATGTTAATAAATTGCACTCAAACTGAAGTCCTGATAGACATCTCTATAGGGCTGAGGGCAAGAATGCATAAATGGTATTGTAGGTACGGCCTTCTGGAACTTTTTGGTTATTATTTCACAGATATGCTTACAGCCCTGGGGTTTTCTAGAAGTCTCCCAACTTCTAAAGCTTCTAAGCCCTGCTTAGCTTCTAAACCCACACAAGATCAGCAAGGACCTATTCCACAACGATGATGGAAAATATAACTCCCAAAATAAAACTCCCACACTGTGGAAGAACATATAAACTTTGGTTATATAAGTAAAACTTTCTCATAAAGCTGTGTCACAAGCTTTATATTAGCACTTAACCTTTGAGTTAAACATAATACTATGTATATATATGATGAATATATGAAAATGGCAATCATAGACCGGACTATCCTGAGTGTTTCCTACCAGCTGCTTTCCTAGCTATTTGGACTATTATGCTTCGTTTATGATACGCAGGTGGTTAGAATATATTTGTTTTGTATGAAGACAACAACACGATCAATTCACATCTTAAGTGCATCATGCAGAGTTTTTATGCATGCAAATTGTCTAATACTGACAGTGTAGTTAAATGTCAGCCAGCATTTCTAAATACTTATGAGCAATTTGCGAGTGCCAACTATAATTTCAGTTTGTTTTATTGACTGCATGCCTCTTAGACTTGTTTTCCTTCATCTCATCCCTGATACTTCCTATTTTAAAAAAGAAACTTAACAGGAAAATAGCAAAAATCTCTGACAAATAAAACTGCTATAGAGATTTGTTTTTCATTTCAAACATACACTACCTTACTACTTGCAGTAATATTTGTATTAAATATTACCAATTAATACTAAATATTAAACTATTACTACTATTTGTAGCAATAGTAGACCAGAGGTTATTGAAATGTATATGTTTCACAGGTGGTATCACATCAGTGCATTTATATTATTTAAATTGTTGCTTTGGTTGCTGGCTTCTAAGAGGCAATGCCATTGAAACATTTAGTGTTAAGGTTTTCAGCAGATGCCCAAAGGTATAAATAATCATTATTTCCTGAAGCTGAATTATAGCACACACTGCAGCTTCAATACCAAGGTATCATCCATAAAGGTACTATATGGAGTATTTTGGAAACAATAACAACAATAATAATGTTTTACAAAGACTTAGAGTATTAATTGATGCTTACATTTCTAAGAACTTTGCAACAGTTACAATGGAACCCCACTTCTGTCTTATCTAATGCTATATTGCAGCCTGGGAATACAATGTGGAATTAAATGACTGCAATTTTTGTTTTAACGTGCCACAAACTGATATCATGGATCAAATCTATAGCTTGTGCATCTTGCAAATTTTAAAAAGGTTTGAGCTGGGCAGCAGCCTTGAAGCAATACCATTAGTTGTGTTATGAAGAGCTTCTGACCCAGTGATCTGGCCACATCTGGAATGTTTAGAACATGTTGACATTATTGTAAAATATCTGCTACATTGGTGCACATTCCTACTCATAAAATGGTTGCCATGCCGAATATAGCCAATTGCAAAACACTCTGAGCTGCTTACAATAAAACCAAGCAACCAAAAAACCCCAAAACCTAATGAGAATAAATATAAACAAGATCAGGGAATATGCATCTGAAGCTTACCTACAATGCAACCAATATCCTTCCCTGTTACTAAGGGATCCCCATAACAGCAGGAAAGGAAAATGGTAGCAGCCACTGGTAAGGGAATTACCTGCCAGGCAAGCTACAGAAGTACAGAAGCCATGTTGCTGTTATCTTTCAACTTATGTTAAGCCAGACATAAGCTAGTCATTTATAATGCATCAGCCTTTCCAGGTGAAGCAGCTGACCAACACAAAGAAGAGGCTGCTGAAATTATGTTTGATCTCTCTTGAAGCCAAAAGAAGACTGATGTATGGAAGAAGTCAGGAGCCAGAGACAGTCCCACAGGAAACACACAAAACCAAACTGGAACCACCAGATTGCCAGCGTGGAATATGTTATGTGAAGCCATTTGCCCAAGGTGCAATAATGTGACTGATACTACCTGCACACAGCAACTTGAGGCAGGATATTTAGGAAAATCTTAAAACAATATCAGCTTTCAGTGGATACTGAGATACAGGCAGGTGCATGGTTAGGACATGGTTAATAGATGGTCCTTGGGAAGTTTGTGTGGATTTGCCCTTACGTCCCAAAGGTGCTTTTTTAAAGAGGTGACTTTCTAGTTTTTCTTTGAAGACATTTCACTTCTCATCCAAGAAACTTCTTCATTTCTGACTGGATGGTGGGAAATGGAAGGATTTATACTCCTTGCAGACAGCTGGACATTTGCATTCTTTTACCAAGTCATTAAGGCCACCTAGAGTTTTATCTGTGTCATCAGGGTCACCTTAGTGCAAAAGGGTGTGGAGCCTTCTTGGAACTGTTGAAAGGACTGTGTTGTAGATTGTTCAGATAGATGATATCCCTCCCCCTCTGTTGAGAGAGGGCTGTTCAATTTGTGACATAGATGGCCTCTTTGATCCCTCTTTCAAATCAGCAATCCTCTCTATCCAAAATGTGGACTTTGCCATCTTCAAAAGAGTGGAATGTGTCTTTTAAATGCAGATGGACTGCTGAATCTAGTCCTGATGGATTTGTTCTCCTATGTTGTGCCATGTGTTTATGAAGTGGTTGTTTTGTTTCCCCAATGTACAGATCTGCACATGGTCACTGCATTGTACTGCATATACCCATACACACATTTTCCCTTAAGTTTGGAATAATTCTAAATCATTCTAGATCAAATTTAGCCTCCCAGCTGGTCCAGTCTCAATGGACAGATGATCCTATTGTGAAGCAGAAAGAAATAATTATTCAGTACCCTTGTTAGAATCTTATCAATGTAAGCTTGGGGAGGCAATGGTAGCTCAAAATATTTTTTTAAATAATATTTTAATCTCATTTTCTTGTTGCTGTGCCGCCTCCTCACTTTGCCACTTATCACTAGCCTTTAGGTTTACAACATTTATAAAATAACTCACGACACAGCCTCATTCAATCTTGTAGCATACAAACCAGATCTCACTAATGGCTAGTGATATGTTCTATTACATCTGAATGGCACCTGAGTAAGAAAAGATTGCACTAACCACAGTGTCATTGAAACAAATACATCAGAGGTGTCAAACTTGCGGGCCAGATTCATCACGTTCTGGCCAAGCTCATGCCTGGTTTAGCGAAGGGGGAAAAAGTCATGATACGTCACATGACAATGCTGTGACGATGTGAGTTTGACACCCCTGAAATATAACATTGAAACTAGGAAATATATATTTTCCTTATATGTTGAAGATCTTGTAAAGCAAGTTATATTAAAAATAAATTTATTCTTTCTAGCATATAATAGATGGCAAATTACAAGCCTTCATTTTAATTATAGATTGCTGCAATAGAAAAAAAAAGGAGAATTACAAACTCTGTGGAATTCTTTTGGCTATTTAAAATTTTGTGTGTAGGCTTAAATCTTGGACTTTCCAATCCAGTCCCGTTTTATCTATTATTTTATCTATTATTTATATATATTCTATAGTATACATTCTTGATATACAGTATTTACTGATATTGCTGTTTATCATGAAATAACTGCATGAATGTATGTACGTGCTATCAAAATACTCCTTAGTCCTCTATTAGTAAATAGGGGTTGCAGTCTAAGTTCCAAATGAGGCAGATGGCTGCAGGATATTATATGTTCAGCAAAAAGGGATGAAAAATGATATGAAGAAATAAGTTTCCCACAGGAACTTAAAGTTTGTACACAGTGGCATATGCTTGATTACACCTTCCAATGTACATTATAAAAAATGCACAATTTTATTTCCAAGAGCTCTTTCAGGATAAAAAGAAATGAAAAATTCCATTGCCAGTTATTCTGCTGCTGTCATGGTCTTCAATACCAACTATGGCTTAAGCAGACTCATGAGAGGAATAATTAAATCTAATTGAATTTAAACTGTAGAAGCTGGTTGCATTCAAAACACAAACAAAAAACATCAACATATATAAGCCACAATGCCATGGACTAAGTTCTTTGTCTTCAATTTCAACGTGGTATTTGAGACAGAGCTAATTATCAATAACTAATTGACTGGTTGAACCTAGCACCAACCAGTTCTCAAATCTTAATGGCATCTGTTCAAGCATTTGTATTAAACAATGACTCAATTTTTTTTTTGCAGAGTTCAGTAACACCACACATTAGACACTCAGTCTGCAGCACAAGAATACATCAGCATAAAACTAGACTGTGTGTTAGCTGTTATAGGTGTTATGTCTACCTTATATGCAGCTTTATCATTCCTCTCTATTGTAGTTGTTTCCTGTATCATATTGCCACTCTAGGATTCATCTCTATTGTTCTTGTGATGCATTTCCTGTTTCTGTTGTATTACTTACTCTCTAGTAAAATGGTTTCTGCACAGCGATGGCCTGTAGTTGGCTTTCACTAGTGATACCCAGAACTATTTTATCACGAATGAGTTCATCTTTCAGAGACCCATACTCACAGCTTGCAGCTTTTTCTTAGCCATGCGACAAAACTGTGACAAAACTTAGCCATGTGAAAAAACTGTCTATTGCTTCACCTTCTTCTTGCTTACAGCTGTCAAATATACTATATCTTTCATATATGACATTAGAGGGTCTGAAAAGGACTTCTAAGGGATCTAGGATGGCTTTAGTATCACATGTTTGCTCCTCTGGGTTAAATTGTGCTTGTAAACATGAAGGTATTCGCTGCCCATCAGCTTCCTCAGTGTTGCTGCTTGCACTGCGGCTGGCTTGTCATTTAAGCCTGTGGCTAGGGAATAATCCTCAAACTCTGCTCTGAAGTTGTCCCAGTTACTGCTGCAATCTCCACTCACCAGCATGGCCTCAGGTAGTGGTATTCCGTTAGCGGCTGCCATGATGCTGATTTTCTTGCTTCAAATGCTCGGCTTCCAGGACAGAACCGCAAGTGCTAGACTGGCATGCGTCAAATGTGTAGAGACAGCATAGATTCAGATGCTTCTGACACCATGTTTCAGGTAAAATACCTAAGCACACAACAGGCCATCACCGTGCAGAAACTATTTTACTAGAGAGTGAGTCGTACAATAGGAACAGGAAATATATCACAGGACCAATAGAGATGAATCCTAGAGTGGCAAGGTGATACAGGAAACAACTACAATACAGAGGAATGATAGAGCTGCATATAAGGTAGACATAACACCTGTAACATTAGCAGTCACGTTGTTTGATTGTTTGCATTTGTATACTACCAGAATCCCAGTGCCCTGGGTGACTACTTGAGCAGGTCCACCAATACAAAGCAGTCTTTATACTAAATCAGAAAGTCAAGTTAATATTTCTATTTCTGTGATCTTGTCCACTTATCACTGGTGTCTGTGTCTCACTTGAATCATAGTAACTACCATTTTTCAGTTTCTAGAAACTAAAATTTGTAACCAAATCTAACTAAGTTACAAGCTAATAAACTTAAAATGGCAGTTTTTTTGCATTTTGGCTGACCAAACGCTGGTTAAACTTCACATGAAACATGGGTGGATGGGGGCTAATGTGTAGGGAGTTCACATAAAATTCTGTGGGAACCAGAAATAGGAACTTTGTGTCAGCCTTGGGAGTCATATTTGTAGAAGGCCTCTATGGCTGCCACAGTTAGTGCCTGGGAATTTGGGAGGGGCGATATTCACAGTGAGCTGGGGAAAGTAGGTAGACACAACAACATTCTTTCCCAGAAAGTCAAGGACATATCAACCTGCACCTGGAGAAGGAGTGACCGAAAGGAAGACTTCAATAGGGATGGAGTTGGATTGGCCCATGTGATCATGGATGGAGGCAGGAGGGTGGATCTTTGAATTTCTCT
>JANHFL010007721.1:196271-214349 GCA_032468155.1 Oxyrhabdium leporinum
GCAGGAGGGTGGATCTTTGAATTTCTCTTGGGGAGGGAAAATCCTGAAACTTTCAGATTCAGGTTTTCCCAGATGTGCCAACATGACTTCTTTAATAAATTCTTACTTGGATGAACTTCATTTCTGACTGTTGAATGGACAAGGGGGATTTCGTTGGAACACCGACACTTTGTTCATTCACTGTGATGCACTTAGCACTGTATAAAAATATATTTATTTCTTTTTCCATCCACTTTCCTTTCTTCACTAAAGATGCATTTTGTCTCTAAGGACCTAGGATTTGATCCAGTAGACATCAATAAGTGGAGTGGAAACAGTGCTTTCCATTGTGAGAACAATCTTTCCCCAAAGTATTTAGTTTTTCCTATCAGTAATATATGCTTACCTAAAGTACTAAGCAGAATACCTACATACTATAAATGTTACAGGGAATATTCAGAAGCAGTTGTCTTTCTTTTTCTGGGCAGTATTAAAGCCACTCTGTCCTCTGCAAAATGCAGAAAATTCAATACAGTTTTACTAGATTTTTCATTGGCTTCTATCTAGGCATAGTGTGACAATACACACACATTCTACAATAAATGGATATTTAGACCCTGTACGGCTAGAGCAATAAACAACTTTTCTAAATAAAATATTCTCTATAAAAATGCTTGAGTTTATCAGCTACATCAACCAATCAAAATCCAGAGAGCAACTCACTTCTTTGAACCTCATAACAACATTTCCATAATATATTCAATATGACTATTCCCAACACTTTCTCTCTGCAGTTTTCTTCCCTCTGATCTTCCCAACTTTGACTGTTCCAGGACTAGAGTGCACAACAATGTTCTCGACTGACTTGAAAGCAAATCTGATGATGAAGTAAGTTATTAGGGTGTTGATTAAGTTGAGGTTTTGGAAGCTGTAGCATCCATCATTCTCGTCCTCCTGTCTCCAAGATGTTGCTGCCATCACAGCAGTGACCTGGAACCAAAGAACCACCTGTGAGTTCATTGGGAGACAACTGTCCAAAATTTTTATTGTCTTAATGAAATAGGAAGTGGTACTATATCATGCAAAATATGATAATCAGTATAGGTAACATATTAAAATTGCTTTGTGGTTTGTTTGTTTTGTTTGTTTAGTTGGTTGGCTGGTTTTCTTTTCCATAGAAGTATCTGTATTTTGTACTTCTCCACAGTATCTCCATGAAATATTTTTATTTCTCTTTTTTCATCATTGCAATGATGTTTGGTAGAGAGGAGATTTTTAATCAACTTGGATGAATCTCTGTGAGCCATTTGGCCTAGCCCATCAAGGGCAGAATAAACATTCAAGGATAATTTAGGGATTCTAAGTACTCCAGTACATACACTGGAAAACTATATAATATGACTCTTATCGCTTATTATAAAATAAATCAAATTAATAAATATGCATGGCTAAAGTGCAAAAGGTTGGAACCCAATTTCTTTATTTCTGTTATTGTTTACATTTGCATTGTTATTCCAGGCCTCTTATTATTCAAGCTGCTATGTTAATAGTTGTTATTCTGTTGTCTAAAGTGAGTTATTTATCTCCTGAAGAATCAAGGGAGCATGGGACTGACCACTTATAAAGTTAAAAGTAACATGTTCGAACAAAAAAATATTTTTGGTTTAAATGGTTTGTCTAAACTTAACCAAACATGCTTAACTAAAAGGAAAATAAAATAAAATTGTAAATCTTGCAAATGCCTTTCCAATCTAGATCCTCATTAGGCAAACATTATATTGATATTAAATACAAATGGTGCATCTTACTGAAAATGAACTGTGTTTGCTAATGCCTAATCTGTCCAAGTAATTTTAGAATTAATTTATGGAACTCCAATATATGAATAGGTATTGTTATGCCTTAAATTTCATTTTTTGTTGGATGCTTTTGGAGAAGTTAATTAAATTCTATGTATATATTTATTTTAACAATATGGAAGTTAGAACTGAAAATGATACAATATCACATACAAAATTAATTGCCATTGGTTGTAGTAATAGTCATCAGTTGGCTTGTAGATTAGATAAACAAAATGAGTGGAAAATAAATAATACAGTGGCTATTTGCCATAGAAGAATTAGCAGAGGCAGGTTATATCTAGATGTGTCTATCACAAAACGGAAAACACTGCAATATAACAATGAAATGAATCTATATCTGACCAATTTTACATTTATTCATTTTATTTATGTGACAGTTACTCTTCAAGGCTAGGTAGAGACTATAGAGTTTCTACTTTCAAACTGAAACTTAAAATATTATGGAAACTCATATTTTTATAGATTCACAGAAATGGAAGAGACTATATCTGTGAGTGTAAACATCTGCTAAGTTCAGACGTTCAAATTAACCTCAAGGAATGATTGTTCAACCTCTACATGAAAAGGCTTCTACTTTCCAAATTTCAAGGAACTCCCAAATCCAGAACTTCCATTTAACATATTTTGATGTATTAGAACAAAGTTTTAACTACTATCCTGATACTTGGACTACACAAACATTCCTAGTTCCATTAATGTATCTTCATTGAACCTAACTAACATTGTTCTGATAATTCTTGTTTTCTCAAATATATTCTGGATTACCCAACATGATATCCAAAATTTGACACGATACTTAAAGAAGAATGACTAATATAGATTAAAGTAGACCTATTATTTCTTATAATTTGGAAACTGTACGGATTTAGTTGAAGCAGTCTAAGTTTGTATTTGACTCTTTTTTTTTGCAGCAACATCACACTGCTGATTCTTATTCACTTGTATTCAGTTATCATTCCAACATTTTTCCCCAAATCCTGTTGTCAAGGCAGAATATCTGATGCTTTTCCCATGTAATAAATAAAGAACTGTGATTTTTTTTCAAGGTAATTTAATTGTTACTTTCTGCCCATTTTTCTATCAAAATAACTTTGGATTAAATTTAATGTACTAACTGTCCCACTCAGTTTTACTATACGTCATCTGCAAACATTATCCTTCTAATTCTTTATCAAAGTCAATAAAAATATTGCTCAGTATGGACTGATCCTGTTCAGAACCCTGGGGCATTTGAATATAGTTCTTTGAGTCCTCCTTTTCACCAATCACCAGTCAGCTGCCACTTGTTACCTGATTTAATTTTTCTGTAAATTGCATTGATGTAAATTAATGATTCAACATTTGTGCAAATCCAAGTATTTGAGTCACAGTTATGAGACCCAAGCAAGCAATTGTTCATAGTGAAACAGGTGCTTTCATATACCAAAATGGAGTTGAGAGGCAGGCCTTGAGAGGGTCACAAAGACTCCAGCCTAATCCTAAAATGGCTACCCTTACTGTCCATATTTCAATGAATCCCTCTCGCTCAGCAAACTTTGGCAGCAAAAGACCACACAATTATATTTTTCAAAAGAAAAATGGTTTTCTTTTTTTCCAAGGTTGTTAGATCATCCTCTCTGTTTTCTAATCTATATTATACTTTAATTTCTTGTAGTAATAGTGGCAATGCAAGTGATTATAGGATGTGATCAAATATATGATGCCTATGCAATAGTTGTTAGGCAATTCTCACACATTTTAGGTAAAAATACTAGCCAGTAGATAGCCCATAGCTTTAGGTATTCAAAAATAAGGTGTTTCCAAAAAGATTTTATTAAATACATATTAAGAAAGTGTCAGGGAATAACAGAATGGTATTTGCTTTCTTGCCAAAGAAAAGGTATACCAAATTACTGTCACCCCATGCTATGACAGAGGATGGATCTTCTGCATTGGCTGATAACTGTATAGCATGTTCCTGAATCATCAGGTGTACACCAAGATTCAAAGTATTTGGCTCTTTAGATACTTTTTATTTTTATTTTTCATAGACAGGACTATAAACAACACTTGGAGATGGTTTTGTCACAACTTAGTTGATACGCAGCCAAAGATATTTATAAGATATCATCACTACCAGACAACACTTGAAAGATGGTTTGATTTGGGAATTTTGATAATTTATCTTTTGCCAAATATATATTTTAGTGAGGTGTTTCTAGCATGCTGTTATTCACCTTCCTCTTTGTAGTTTAAGGAGCTTGTATTCTTTTATCTTGATACAAATAGCAATACAGATAAAAAGCTTGAAGTGAGAATGATAAGTTGCAAGGGTTCAAGGAGAAAGTGACTACATTCAAATTGCAACAGCTTGTTTAACAATAACTCTTTTCTAGAGCATGGAAGAATTTACAGCATAATAATCCAGTATGCAATCTTTGCTAACAACTAAGTGAGAATGTGATAGAATTTTATATTTTATCTGCAAAGAGATAAAAAACAGACATCCTTATTCCTTCCTGCAGTGACATTACAAGAGCTCACAATGGAAAAGAGAGATGAATTTCAGATCGACAAAAGCATAAGATAACTTTATTATTAAAACCCAGCCAATGGATTCCTAAGATGTTTACAGAGCTTCTACAACTGTTCTGTCAGTATAGCCCATCTATTCATACCCCGAATTCTTCCCATCCTATCCTGATTAACACTTCTAAAATTGCAGGCATTGTCTATTGGAAAAGTGCATGGAAACAATTAACATGTAAGACATATACTGATTTGAACCTTCCAATTTAAGACAAAAGAAAAGGGTCGGTTATAGTGTTTTGAGTGTGTATATACAGACAGAGAAAAAAAGAGAAAGTTTCATACCTACCCTTCTGATCCTGAATGTTAAAGGAATATTTGGTATTTTTAACAATTACAAAAGCAAACTTTGCTTGCAAGAAGAAAACCAGGCTCGGGGAAAAATATTGGAGAATGTGAAGTATATTCAAATATCAACTGTTAGCGAATTCTGAGCATCACGTCTCTTGGTTTTTTTTCTCCTTTGGAAAACAAAGCTAGTCAATTGTGGCCATAAGTCAAGGAATTCCTATATTTTCTATTCTACATTGTTTCTTTTCCTTCTCTTGAAGGCCCAAACCCTCTTTTCTTTAGGTTTTAGCAAGGCTTCAAAGCCATTTTTGAATCTCAGTATATACTGAGCATATACCTGTCAGGTATAGAATGGGTGGTACCTGACTCAATAGTAGTAACTGCGTGAGGGATATTGGAGTCCTTTTGACAATTACTTAAATATGAGCTAGCAATATGCTGCAGCTGCCAAAAAAGCCAACACAGTCCTAGGCTGAATTAACAGAGGGAGAGGATTAAGATCACATGAAACGTTAGTGCGACTTTATAATGCCTTGGTAAGGCCACACTTGGAATACTGCATCAAGTTTTGGTCGTCACAATATAAAAAAAAGATATTGAGATTCTAGAAAGAATGTAGAGAAAAACAACAAAGATGTTTAGGGACTGGAGGCTAAAACATACGAAGAACGGTTATAGGAATTGGGTATGTCTAGTTTAATGAAAAGGCATAGCAGTGACATGATAGCAGATAGCAATATCTAAGGGGCTGCCACAAAGAAGAGGTGGACAACCTATTCTCCAAAGCACCTGAAGGCAGAACAAGAAGCAATAGATGGAAACTAATCAAAGAAAGAACCAACAAAGAACTAAGAGTAAATTTTCTGACAGAACAATTAATCATTAGAACAGCTTGCATTCAGAAGTTGTGAGTGCTCCAGCACTGGAAGTTTTTAAGAGATTGCAAAGTCGTTTGTCTGAAATGGTATAAAGTCTCCTGCTTGAGTTGGGAGTTGGACTAGTAGACCTCCAAGGTCCCTTCCAATTCTGTTATTCTGTTCTATTATTCAGCATGGAGCTTGTTGTTCAACTGTTTTTGTTGTGTGGAATTACTTACCAATGTTTTGTTTTCATATGCTAAATCTTCTTCTATCAGCTGAAATCTGACCAATTATAGCTTCAGTTTTCTGCCTGTTACTTTAAACTTAGACCAGCTACAAGTATATGCAAAGTTGTTTACCAACATGACCACAAACACTCATAAACATTGTAGCTCTTGAATGCAGAGACTATCCATTTGTCTACACTTTTTAAAATGAAAGTTGCCAATGAAGGTTCCTTATTTCTTGTCCCTTTCTTAGGCTCTCAAGTCGGCACATTCTGTTGATTTAAAAAGAAAAATATGGATTTCTCAAACTTCACCACATTCTTCTGGCAGACTCTACTTGTTTTCTCAGTGTTCTTTCTCTTTGAAAATTGCCTGCATTTTATTTCTTCTACAGTGCATACTTACACAACAGGAAATAATTATTCACAAAAGGCAATTAGTAGCTTTCAAGACACACCCCTTATAATCAGCAGCTATTCCAAAAATGACCTTTAGATGCTTCACAGCTGTGCTCACTGTCTCTTAGAACATACATCTTCTCTGGCAGTTCTCTCTCTTTCTTGTTTCTTTCTCTTCTTTAACTCATTTTGAAAAAAAATATCCTCTTCATATTGATAGGCATCTTTCCCTGTTATATACATTTTGTAATAGTTTGATCCCATCAGAATATGTTTTACATACAATTTTTCCTAACACATGAACTTTTTATGCAACTATGCACTTTTGTAGACAAGTGAACGTGTGCTTAGCAGCACAAATTTTACCAATGTGTACAATCCAATGACTACAGTGAGAATCAGTTCAGGAAATGGTGATTAAATTAGTTAAAATGCAGAGAGAAATGTAAACACCATTTCTACCAGCATTGGGCCAATCCTGAGAATTTGATAGGACACCAGGCAAAATACCAGAATAGAGGAATCATAACCTAGTCTTTTCTTACTGAGTTCAATATGGCAGTATCCATTTGATCCTATACAGTAATTACAACAGTTACCACTTAGTAGGTATTGATGATAATGTTTCCATCTGACAGTACTAAAAAACAAAGGAAATGAAAAGAACACTTTTATTTATTTAATTTACCCAGAACAGCAATGGCATATGAGAATACCCTTGGGAGACAGGAGGAAGAGCCACAGCTTAGACTGCAGTCAGACAAGAGGCAGCTGAGTTTGCCAAAGGAAAGGGGGCATCACAAACATCTCAGAAGGGGTCCTCCCTAATTTCTTGAATGATAAAGGTGAGGAGATATATACTTTCAGATTTTCTGTTGTCTGTTAATGTAATCTTACAGTAAAACTAGAGCTAGTACTTCTGCATGTGCTTCTTGTAAGGACTACCTCAGAAATCTGACAAAGACTTTCTATGCTTTACGTTACAAGACGGCTGGAGAACACTACATGTTCTGAAAATATCACTTTTTGCATATATTGTAATCTTTGCGAATTCTTATAAATAAACATACTTTCTATTTCTTTTTCCGTTTTTCTTTAATATTAGGACTGTGGCACTTGCTAATGAATTTGTTTTCAAATAATACAATTCAAACAAATTACATTAAAAAGAAACAACTAGAAGAATATAAGTCAGTGGGAGAAATTGCCAGAAGGTGAAATGTTTCCATGTATATCTTTAATATGCAATAGATGGCCTTGAAGTGAGGATTAAAAGAGTTTGTCTCCCCGAGAATAAGCATGCTGATTGATTTGTAATACATTAAAGAGTCATGCATGCCACATAATGAAATACTGAAATTAACCATTATTAAAACAATGTCCTTTTGTGATGATGTAAGCAATAGCAATAGCACTTAGACTTAAAGCCCCATAGTGCTTTATAGCAATCCCTAGGTGGTTTACAATGTCAGATTATTGCCCCCAACAATCTAGGTTCTCATTTTACCAACCTTGGAAGGATGGAAGGCTGAGTCAACCTTGAGCCCCATCAGGACTGAACTGTGGGCAGAGTTACCTACACTATTGCATTCTAACTACTGCACCACCAAGAGTTAGTATTGAAAAGTGTTCAGTAGAGCAAACAAATAAAAGATGGGATGGTCATGGATTCTAAATAAATATTTAGCACATAGAACATGCTACCCAGCAAAAGTACTAAGGGTAACCATTATAGTAGATTGCAATTAGTTTTTCCCTCTTATACTCCACCTTACCTCAAATTAAATGCAATCATTCAGGATTTACCACCAGCTTTCATATTCTTTATGTCATGATATTTCATACGCTTGGCTAAATAATAAATATTCAGCTCCAAGCCACTGTTTATGCTTCTGAATGAATGCAACAAATGAGCTGCCATGACTTCATTAAGTAAGCCTTGTGATGTGTATGCATTCAGAAGAAATTGCAAAATGAAGCCATGGTTTGTGGCTCCTTTGTTAAAACCTTCATTTTTTTTTCCTGGAGAGACAAAATTAAACTACCCCTTGGCTAATGTACCTACCTGAAGTGCAAGAAACCAAAGTGCCAGAATAGACAATCACCCTTATTTGTACTGCTTGTTGAGCCTTGCTATTTTACTAATGAATGATTTTGCTTTTTCTTCTTCAGAAGCTTTTTGTATTCCTTATTTTGTAAATGAAAAATTTCACAAGAGGGAAAATCCTTATAGAGACAGAAATATTTCTATAAACTGAAGCTGCCATAGCCTTATCAAGTTGCCATTCCTTAACAAAACCAAGTGTTGTTTATTAGAGAAATAGTGGGATTGAGTTTGTATAGACTTTAAACAGTCCCAAACTGACATTCCATGAACATCATTGGTTGTTCTGAGAAATTGTTTCCAATGGTTTACCTGCGGTGATTCAAGAAATTGGAGTGCAACGGCTAACAGTTTACTGGATACTAGCCAAAGGTATCTTATCAGATAAAGAGTAAGGTGAATCAGAGGAGATTGGCTAGGCTCTATAGAACTGAATGAAAAGGAATGATAAATGATCTCAAGGTGGAAGCCAATACTAACATTTAAACAATACAGAATAAAATCTCCAGAAATGATGTAACATAATTAAAGTCTTGAACCATACAGGAATGTATCCATATTTAAATCAATGCAAGTACATTTGTGGAACCCAATGTAACCCAGTTTGAAGCATTCCATTCATTCGTGAGTAATTAAGGAAGTAACTCCTGTATACAGCTGGCCCTTGACTTACCACAGTTCGCTTAAGGATCATTCAAAGTTACAACGCCACTGAAAATAGTGACTTATGACTGTTTTTCACACTTACAACTGTTGCAGCATCCCCATGGTCATGTGATCAACATTCAGACACTTGGCAACTGACTCATATTTATGACGGTTGCAGTGTCCCAAGATCATGTGATCCCTTTTGCAACTTCTGACAAGCAAAGTCAATGGGGAAGCCACATTCACTTAACAACCGTGTGACTAACTTAACGACTGCAGTGATAAATATGCAAAACAATAGGAAGGAACCCATGTAACTTTGAATTGTACTCCTTACTCTGTTTATATCATAGGCGTACAAGATATGGACTGCACAATGAGGGTGATCACTAGATAGCAGCAGCAACACTCAAAATGCTACCTCTTTGCTGCCTTCTATGTGCCATTTATTTGCGATTCAGACTTCAAAAGCTCAGAACTAGTTTCCCTACTAAGGAATGAATGCTTGAAGAGACTGTGTGTGTGTGCGCACATACATACCTACATAACACACACACAGACTGATCAATTCCAGACTATTCTGCAGGGCTTACAATTAAAATAGATAATTTCCATGAAACTGAAGGAAAAGAAAAAATATGCAATTCAGGAGAAATACAGTACATATAACAAAAGCAACCGACAGCAGCTTGCCATCTAGCCTAGAACCAGACCAAGAGAAGAACCAGGGCTTCAGAGACTTTTGGAATGTCATCAGGCTAGAAACCTACAGATCTTTCTCTCTTGTAAATGGTTTTCTAGACAGTAGGCATCACACTAGAGAATCCTCTGAATAACTAAAAGAACCGAGGAATCTCCCTTGTAAAAAGAAAGGGGGAAAATAAAAAAGAGAAAAAGAAGGCGGAATCAGCTGCCTTCTCAAAAGTTTACCCCTAGCAGATACTCCACAACCAAGTGATAAATGCTATAATTTCCTCCACATTCAAAATTATGCAGAAACAGGATTTTAAAATAAGCTATTATTAACTAATTGCTGAATGTATTGGTTGGCGACTTACCTTAAAACTTACTTTAAAATGAATGTCCTTTTTCTCTCTCCACTCTTTTCCCTTGTTAAATAAATTATGAATATGTTTATGCCACTAGATTTAGATCAAAGACAATCTGTTACCTCAGAAAATATGACCGGTTCAATTCAATGTGCTCATTGTCCAGAATGGCAAAAAAACCTGATTTTTTTTAAATCCCATAGTTGTCACTATCATAATAAATTGCTGGTAGGATAAGTGTGTCACACTTAGGGTTAGACAGGTATACTACAAATAGGTCCCTTCTGGTTCTAATGATATTACTGGCATTCAAAGTCATTTCGAATATAAACATTAAAAAACATTTAAGAATGCTTATAGTGAATAGTATAGTGGGTCTGTGTTTTCTGATATGAATGGCCAATTCCTCTCTTTCATTGTTCATTAAGCAGCATGATCATTCTTTGTGAGAAGAAAGGATGCATACAGATGAAGCCTAATGTATTCATTGCTTTTTATTTATTAGCATGCCTATTAAGAGGATAGGTTGTTCCTTCCCATAAAATAAAAAATAAAATAACAAAATGAATTCATTCACCAAGACATTCCTCAAATGTTTTCAAATTTAAACTATTTTTGATCTACACTGATGCATGAATGATAATATACAAGGAGCCAGATAGAAGGATGCCAGTACATTTGGCTTCAAAATGACTCTAAAATAAAAAAAGATGGTGGGAAGTAATGTCAGGTCTTACTATAGTATTCATTTTGGCCAGTTCTTGTAGTACCTGGTTTTTATTGATGTTTCTTGTGAGTTAATCGATGGTTTACATTTTACAGTATTACTTTATGTTGTTAATTTTGCCTTTTATGTAGCGCCTTGGGCTTTATATATCAAAAAGAGGTATACTTTATGGAAAAAATAGGTTAAACATTTCATTGCTTGTGTATTCACTTTATTTGCAGAATAGAGCCCTCTGACCTAAAACAAAGACCTCAGAGGGGTTTCTCTATCATAAATATTGATTAAAGAGCATTCAAGAGAGCAGACTTGCTCTGATGTCCAAGGTTGAACACACAGAACATAATACAACAGAACAGAACAAAGAAATTGAATTCCATTCTTCCAGGAGGCAATAGTCCACTGTATCAGAAGGCATACAGCAGCCTTATGTAGACGCGCTGTAAATAGGAGATGAATCAAAATAACTGAGCAGACTTCACCATGAGCATAAACTGCTTCTGGGGAAGAATGGCAATAACAGTGCTTTGGGGTGCTCTTTCAGGCGCAAAATGATGTCAATAGATTGTGTGAACATTAGATTATCACTCTAGATGACAGCAAAGAGATAGAGTTTTCTGTTATCACCTAATGGTTGTCCTTATCAATATTAATTAATTTTAATTGTTGCACTTCAAACAGCCACCTTCCCACTCTGCTCCCATCTAACAGGCTACATGAATCAAATACCTGTTCAAATGTCAGCCCTATGGAAGCATAACCAGTGCCTTTTTTTATCTTTAGGTCCAAGACAGACACCATCTCTACCTTTACTACATTTATATCACTGTTTATTCAATCAATGGTGGGAATTAATTTGCATAAACAAAGGAATGACCACAAGCATTGCCTTTAAAATGCATAAAAGAATATTCTGGAACTTTAAATTCGTAAGCCAAATGATGACAAGAGAAATAGTACCAAGGTATTTTTTGGATAATTCTTATGTAAACTGGTAATCTGAGTCTGAAGATTTGAGGTGCTTCCCTCCCCCACGCACAAAAAAGGAAGCATGAAGAACTGCTGGGGGAAATGAATTATGTCAAATATATAAAATCTTGCTCGGATCAGCCTGTAAACTTAATAGTAAATCTTTTTTTTCTTGTAGTGAATATAGCCCAAAGTTAGGTCATTGTTAAGGGTATGTGAAGACATCTGGATTAACCTTGGCAAGATGTTCAGGCACAACAACCCTTAGAAAAATTTCTAGTCAACTATTCAATGTGCAAAAATATCCACATACAGCAATAAAATGGAATTAATAGAGAAGGCCAGAGAAAGCAAAGCAACGCAGTCACTGTCTTTTGTTTTAGACATGAAGGAGGACAGGGAGTTGTAATTTGCAAAGCAGCTTCAAAGAAGTGCTTTGCTTGAAATTCCGCTAAACAATCCACCTCTCTGAAATTTTTCAGGGTTCTACTAATCACTGGCTATGCTTCATCTACAGTAAAGAAGCAAAGAAGATTATGAGGGACCAACAGAAGGGAAACATAACATGTTCAAGAATGCAAAGGAATCTTAAAGCCCAATATATCAAATTCTGTCCTTCAAATAACAAAAAATCTATTTTGATTTCTTAAAGCTTCATTTCTAATCTTCACCTTTCTAACAAGAAAATAATCTCAAATTCAAACAAAAGTTCATTTTGACATAGTCAATATTTCAAATACATTCATGCTAGTATTCAATATTAGATATGCATTATATTAGATTAAAAGTAGATTTACAACATAAAAAAATACAAATTGCTAGATCTTGAGGAATTTTTATATATTTCAGCTGGAAATTTTAAGAAAACAATATTCAGACAATTTTTCTTATCAATACATCAAGGCATAGTTTATGAAAATAAATGCCTGCAATGTTACATAGGTTTCTACATTGTACGTTGCTGGTTGAATAACTACTCATATGCACAAATAATTGTACTAGCAGCCAAGGAAGTGAATATTACCATCTCAACTTGAGAGAGTTTTGATATGATGAAAGTTTTGAAATCTTAGTCTCTAAAACTTCTAATTTGGAAAGATTCAGTGCCTGAATGTATAGAACAGTCAGCTGCATTCTGGTTACTACTAGCTAATAAGATACATAGCTGCCTGTTTGTATTTCCTAATTTCTATAAACATTGAAATACATTATATATCCATCATATGGATGCTCCAAGTAACCAAACCAAACTCATCAGCACCAAATACAATTCCAATTAAATAAGAGTTAAAGAAAAAAACAGGACATAGCATGTGTTTTGTCAGGTCAATTAATAAACTGAGAGTGTTTAATATTCATGTAGGTCTATTCTAGTTAAAAAAGGCAATATTGGAGGGAAAATTAAGAAAAAAAATATAATAGAGACAGGTGTCTATCGGGTGATTCTAACACTATTAAAATTCTTAGAAAAAGCTAAATAATATATACATACTGCTAAACATCATGGGAATTTGAGTCTTTTCTGAAGGATGACTTTGAACTTGACTTTTTCATAACAATTTTGGGGATACAGGGCAAGAGGTATTGTTGTTTGCCAACAATGATAAATTGTAACATACTGAGCACTGTCTTAGGTCCCAAAGCAATTACACTTTGACAACTTACTGAGATTTGAAGGCTGTTCTGTTTCCATAGCAAGCTGACAAAATATGTTCAGTACTTGGAAAACCCTATCTACACTAGACAGTATAGCCATTTAAGTTTGAATACCAAGGTAGATCAGATTCTAGCTACAAAATTCAAACTTTATTCTAATGTATGTTTTCATGTAACAATATTACTTTAGCTTCTAGTTTTTTTACATAAAAATACAAAAGATTAAAAGCATGCCCAATTCAGAGTTTCATGTGCCTTAATATTTAGGAGCTAAAGTAATAAAATCCATAACCTTTCGTTAGTGCAATATTCATATACCACCAGCCTGATATCTCAAGTTACTTCTAATCAGAGAGGTGGTTAGATTCTATTTCTCTGATGTAGATAGTCCTTGTCTTACAAACACAAGGGACCAGAAATTATGTTGCTAAGCAAGGTGGTTGTTAAGTAAATCATGACAGATTCTATTAGCTTTTTTGCTGTGGCGGTTAAGTGAATCACTTGACTGTTAAGCAAATCTGACTTCTCTCATTGACTTTGCTTGCTAGAAGCCCCATGGGAAGGCAGCAAATAACAATCATGTGACCCTGAGATTCTGCAACTACCGTAGATAGAAGCTGGATGCCAAGAACCTGAATTTTGATCACAGGAATGCTGTGATAATCCTAAGTATGAGGATGGGTTGAAAATCACTTTTTTCAGTGCTGTCAGAACTTTGAAACTGTTGCTAAACAAATGGTTGCAATTTGTCTGTATTACCCTTACTACTCTTTTGAGAAAAAAATCCATCTTTGCACCATTCTTTGGGAAATTTGAGAACAGGATGGCTCTTTCTCTAAGCTTCTTGCCTTTCTGGAATTAAGTGGAATGGCTGGAATACACAGCAGACTAAATTCCTTGTCAGAAAGACACTAGGGATTTCAGAAGAAAACATGCAGTAGTACTTAAAATTTTGTTGTAAATTTTCAATATTCCTGCTTAAATAGCCTCCACAGAAGTCCTAAAAACTAAATAAAGAAAATCCAGTTAAATAAATGAGACAAAACCATTATATTTGTTCATTTATTCACTGAGGAAAATGAGCTGGTCCCACTGGATAATTTAAGGAATATTTCTGCAAAGTATTTTACCATTTCAATACCACTTTATTCAAAGTAGAAATATTTTGTCCATTCCACCCATCTATTAATGCTGCCAGGTATATACTGAACACATATTCAATTAAGTGCTAATTAGTAATAGCTTATTAAAACCAATTAAGCTGAGTTATCAGTGATGTTATTCACCTTAGAAGTTCAAAATTCAATCCAAATCAGATAGTCTTTCTGAGAGTACAAAGTCTTTCCTGCAGAGATTGTTATTAGCAATCATGACAAATTAATAAGGAAAAAAGGAGATCAAGAGAACAAATTAAAATCTTTCCCGACAAACATTATAAACTCTACTTGCTGAGCTCAATTACAGAATTTGATAAAAGGAAAGTGTTTCTACTAGACTAGGTATGATGTAACTTCATTATAGAGTCAGTCAGGAAGATATTTTTGTCATGTAAGGTCTGGAGTAAATACAACGAAGCTTAAATTACTTAGGATTTATTTCCCATTGATTTCAACAGGTTCAGTACAATGGGCTAAATCCAAGATTTTCATACTATATGAAATATACAAGTCTACTTGAACATTAGGGTTTGGTCTAACTTATACAAGCTAGCATCTGTCAGATCTTGTTTAAACTCAGAAGCTAAACATCTTCTATGTTAAACAGTTAGTTCTGATTAATATTTTGAAAGAAGAACTGCAGATGCCAGCTCTGCTTCCACATAATAGAATAGTAGACCCCAAAAGTTACAGACATACAGACATAGTTGTCGAACATCTGCTTCAATATTTTCAGTATTTTCCCCAGCTTCTTAGGAATTTGGTTCCACAGTCAAACTGCTATAGGAAGTGTTTCTTCCCCGAATATATTCAAGCCACATTATTAAAGGACATAATTATCAGCCAAGATACCAGCCTTATCCAGTTGAATGTGTAGCATCCATACTATCCATGTCCTTCTTCTACTTATATGGGACAAATGTCAAAATCTGTGCAAAGAAAAAAAAGAATACATATATGACACCAAAGCTAACAACATTCAGAAACCAGTGGGGAAGGTTTTGAAAAGTACCCTGCTTCTAATCTGAAGGTCATCACTCAACAGACGGGATATACTGGAAGGAATGACCTTCAAATGGCAAAAAAAAAAATACTTGAATTTATTTTAGAAATTTTGATTGACATTGTTTAGGTTTCAAAGCAGGCTTAGGTCCACTGAAGGACTTTAGCATGGTTTTAAAAAAGTAGATTGTTTTATCACTAGTTATTATTGGATAAAGAGCTGCTATTCAAACTATCTCCACAGTATAACAGAGAGTTTAGCTATATTGCAGACCTGGCATTTAATGGCTTTTACCTTGATATTTAATTTATTTACAAATCATTTTTGCACTTCATCCTAGCTATATTTCAATAAATACAAGGAAAAATAATCTAGATCTCTTTGTTCTTTCCTACTATTTTTTTCCACGGTTTTGATTATGCTCTTTCATTAAATTGTGGCTAGTATTGCAAGAGTTTAATATTTTTTTATAGAGAAAATATGATTCTAGGAGCACAAATATAGCTTGAGAGAAAAAGAAATGAAATGCCAAAATATGGCCTTTGCTTGAAAAATATATTTGGTGACTAAGTAATGCAAGTTTAACGTCCTTTTTGTGCAGTCTCTTAATGGCAAGGGAATTAATACCATTATTTTCTTCTCTGATCCAGAGATTATAACATGTGAAAGAAGATCACAATGTGGTTTATTATTATATAATTCTCATAAGATACGGTACTGGATAAAAGCAATTGCATAGTAACTAAATCTTCCTATATTGCCATAACAGTGTGGGAGATGCATGTCACTGCAATTCTCACATGACCAAAGCAACGACAGAAAGATCATCATTTTTGATTCTGAAAATCTCTTCTTATAACAGATGTGTGTAACAGATTTGCACTGGAATTGAAAATAATAGGAATTCATTTGAAAGAAAATATATCCACACAAACAGCTTTGCAAATCTGGTGTTTATAAATTCTTATTTTTCAGATGCACTGATATCACATTGCTCTATAATAATATGTGCTAATACTGAATGGCTGCATAAATCTGGGACTAAGACTACCATAAAGCAACCTTTTAAAAAATTGACTGCAAAAAAGTAATCTCCAGAAGATATCATAAAATAGTTTAAAATCTGAACAAGATATTGTAATTATCATTATTTGACTTCTTATCTTTCTGTTTAGTGCAGAATAGTTGAAAATTGAATTTACAGTTGTAATTATACCTACAGAAAAGGTAATGATTATAATATAACAATTTGCCCTGCAGTTATATCACTAGAAAAACTTTTACTGTAATCTAGCTAAGATTGATCAAAATATTCAATGAAATTCATGTTTGACTCATATAGGGAACTCTGATCAAATTATCATACTCTTTTTAAATAATCCCATGTAAATTTTACTAAGTTGTAAATAGATCAATATAACATGGGAACAGATAAAATTAAAGCCTCAAAAAGAAACTGATAAGAGGATCAGTTCCAAGGTACTAAATGTACTTCCAATAGCAACAGCACTTACACTTATATACCGCTTTACAACCCTCTCTAAGCCCTCTCCCTTTTACAGTCAGCATATTGCCCCCAACTATTTGGGTCCTCATTTTACCCATCTCGGAAGGATGGAAGGCTGAGTCACACTTGAGCCTGTTGAGATTTGAACTGCCAAATTGCAAGCAGCCAGCAGTCAGCAGAACTAGCCTGCAGTACTGCACTCTAACCACTATGCCACCTGGGCTCAAGAAATCCAGGTTAAAGTGTAAAGATTTAAATATAAATCAAAACCCAAATCATGCTTCACAAAGAACAAACACTCAAAATGCTAAGCCAATAGTAGGAGTTATTTTATAAATTAGTGGATTTGTAATCCCTGAACATACACACACCTTTAGAATAATCAATCTTAGTCATCTGATGTTTATCCATCAAGCCTTACTTAAGACAAACTATGCCACAGTATAAGGTATGATCCCAGCTTCTGCCTAGCTTAGCATCTCTTGTTATACAGGTAATCCTTGATTTACGACTACAATTGATCCCAACATTTCTGTTGCTAAATGAGACATTTGTTAAGTGAACTTTGCCCTGTTTTACAACTTTTCTTACCACAGGTTACCAAAGGTTGTTAAGTGAATCACTGCAGTTGTTAAGTTAGTAACATGGTTGTTAAGTCAATCTGGCTTCTTTGTTGACTTTGCTTGTCAGAAAGTAGCAAAAGGGCATCATGCAACCCAGGAAACTGCAACCGTCATAAATATGAGTCTGTTGCCAAGCATCTAAATTTTGATCGTGTGATCATGGTGATACTGCAAGGGTCGTAAGTGTGAAAAACAGTCAAAAGTCACTTTTTTTCAGTGCTGCTGTAACTTCAGTCCTAAATGAACTGTTGTAAGTTGAGGACTACCTGTATATGGTTTTGTTTTCCTGGGCAGATATACATCTGAGCTTTCTATCTCTTCAGATGAGCACTGTTTTATGTTTTCTGGGCTTCAACTACCACATGAGAAGCACTATGGTATTCTGAAATACAGGATACAGCTTCCAGGTACAGATATCTCTGAGATATAGGTAACATGTCCAGTGCTTAGTTC
>JANHFL010007721.1:222731-243175 GCA_032468155.1 Oxyrhabdium leporinum
TTAAGCTGGATAAGTGCTGTGTTGGGCATTAACTTTGAAAAATCTGGACTATTTATCTAAAGCTGATGTGATTTTTTAAAAGTTGAATCTTGGAAAAGATTAATACTTTAATTTGATGAAAGAAAGAGTTCCACCTGCTGACAAAAAGAAGAATAACACATTACTGAGATTGCCAGAGAAGCAACAAATTTAACTTGGAATATAAAGACATAAAGAAAATACTTGGAGGATTGTATAAAAGAGGGACCCTACAAAACTTAGCAAGATGTCTCATCAAGAAGACTGGAGTGGAATTCTGGAAGACCTTTGGTGGAACTAAATAATGATGGATGATAATTTGGTAGGAAGATTTGTAATAGTGGTTGAATTATATAATTTGGTTAAATGATATAAATATGATGAATAACAATTTATTTGTATTGAAGATATGATACCCAGATACCACACTATTCACACAATGATATGTTTGTATAAAGATTTAAAAATAAAAAAACTTTACCAAAAAAAAAGACAAGGGCTGCACTTCCAAAATGTGTAAATGGTGGTGTGGACACCAGTAGCCATTTGAGAAGAGTGAGAATGTTAAAGGATGGATGGTATGGCATAAAAATCTGAGAAGCTTAAGACATTTTTCTAAAAAATTGCAAGAAGAAAAAGGACACCATTTTTGGCTCCCCACTTGAAGGCAGCTGTGAGAAATTTTCTATTCATACTATTTTGAGAAAAAAAAGTATTTTCACAACAATATTTGGCTCACACTGTTTCAGTGAACCTAAATGTAGCACACATATGCTGAGCCACATTAATGCTAATGTATCCAAACTTCCATGGTTTTCCTTTCTTCAGCCAGTCCTAGGGAACAGTTCCAAAATGTTCATTATGACCACTCCATTTATATTTTCACAGTGTGCTTCGACTATGAGTGAGATAGTGATCAGGTTCAGCAAGTCTCCTATCTTTGTGTTTGCAGGCTTCAATATGGCACTACTCGCAATGGTGAATTTAAAACTCTTGCAGTAAGCCATTATCCCAAGAGGCATCTAATTTATTTTTTTATTTCTATTTTTTTTCTATGTCTGTATCACTAAATGTTTATTATAATTTGGGACCCATAAGTTGAGAAGATTCTTGGACATAGGCTTTTAGCAATAAATCACTATCTATATTCCATATCTTTATGAAAATTTGGTGATAGTGATCAGTCATCTATGGAGCTATTTCATTCCTATGTCAAAAAAATACCTTCTCTTCTGAAGCACCATGGTTCTATGCTTTCTATACTTAGTCTTATATTTGGATGTAAAGGACATCTTGATCTTTGCAATTAGACAGTTAAAATTTGTATCCTTAAATTCTTTTCACATTTGTGGTGCCTAGCATCTCAGTTTGGCATTGACTTAAGGGCACACAGTTGCTTTGTGCCCTTTGCCCATATTCCGTAGTATACCATTCAGCTTTTACATTAATTCTAGGGTTTTTGTAGGAGTCAGAAATAAGTATTACAATCATTCTATTTCATGTCTGAAGCTCTTGGAAAAGAAATGTTACCAACAGTATGGTCATAATATATTTGGTACAAACTGCTTAATTTAGGTCTTCAGATTACTTCTTGTGTTTTTTCAACTGATGACATCATAGCACAACCATTTATAGTTTTTCTTTGCAATATGAGTCTGACATTATTCTGAAGGAGATGGTAGCAAAATTGACTAGAAATGCAGTGATTTCAGCCCTTTTGACATCCTCTTTGACATCTGAGTAGCTATTTGGTTTTCTGTTTCTTCACGTGGTAAAACATCACAAGCTAAATAATTTGATTTTTGTTGATCTCTGCTGTAATCTTCAGGATATCATCGCTAGTTTTTCAATTACCTGTTAGTTTTCTGCTCCTTTCTTCCCTCCTAAAGGATATTCCTATATATCCCATCATGGGATGTCCTTTTCCACTAGAAGGAAAATATATAATTTGATTTACTCTAAAAGTCACTTTTTTAAGCTGAAACAAGATATCAACATCAGACTCATTTCCACTTGTGTCACCAGTACATTAGCACTTTCCTGTTTTTGTTTTAAATTCTAGAATACACACAGTAAGAATGATAAATTTCCAGTTAATGCCAATTAATCATATGCTTAACAATAAGTTTATTGCATTCCATTTTTATAGTAATATGAAATCTTTCCAATTTTATAAAGCCATATATAATTATGAATTTATACAAATAGATTTCATCTAATTATTTACATTTATGAATGTGACTTCATGCTTATAACGACAAAATAGTTCATCAATTTTAGAACTGCATCACAAATTTCAAAGAATCATATCAAAGTAATTTAAAAGTCACAAAAATCAGCTTCTTTGAACATTTCTAATAGTTCCCCATTGTCGAGACCAGAAACTGAATGTTCTGTCTTCTGTTGACTCAAAAAGGTCTACAATTTAACTTTGGAAGAAACATGCATAATCAGAGCCTAGTTCCTGTGCTTTCTCTTTATGTATGATTTCTACCTTGTCGCAGTCAAGGTAACTTACCTGGCTAACCATGCCATGTCTGGGAACATCTGTTATGACCTAGTCCCTGAAAGATTATAATTTCTTACTGAACTTGTTATGAAATGTGATATGCACAGATACATGGAACAGAAAGTTTATATATCACTTTTGGATTGAATGCTTAATGTCTTTAATTTGACAAGGTAGACAAATACTTTGTGAAATACAGTCAGGAAGACATAGAAATCACTGGCAGAGTAGGAAGAAAGAATATGAAGATATTTCTTTCTACAAGGACACAATTTAATGAGAACTTGAAGTGGTCAGTGGCATTTTCATACCAAGTAAAACATATTAGATCTATTAGGTTATAGATACCTTATTTATTTTATGGACAATGGAAGGATAAAAGTTAGATGTAACATCACTCTTTTGTATACTATCCCTTTTAGTATGAATCATACATAACTATTTTTGAAGTGGAAAAAATATGCTTTTATGTCTATTATTGTCTATTCATTGTGCACCAAACTCATTTGTTAAACTAAGCTTTTCAACTGTAAAATCATTATTGGGCTGACTGCTGATTACTATACAATATATGATTATGCATATGGTTTCCTGAGGTTTTTGATGACTCTTAAATACATATTTTAGTACTCTGTGCCATTGATAACAAAGATCTTTGAGTGTATGACTACACAGTAGCCTATTCTATGGTGACTCTGATTTGCATCACTGCACTGGTTCTGCATGACATTATGGCTTATCTATTCCCAGGAAGCTTTCTTAAGCTGAGCTCACGGTTTTTTGTAGAAATATGCATGAACTTCATTTGCTAGAATTCCCCATCCAGCATTGCTGAATTGTATATAGAGAAGTCTACCTATTTGGAATGTGCATGCATTAGAGAATATTATTGGTATTATATCATTGAAAGACCTACTTGCTATGGTTACAGATGTGTCCATTTGTATTATTATGCAAATCATGCAAAATGCACTATGATGTCCCAATGTGATCATTTTGTATTTATGTCACAACATCACAAATACATAAAGGGTGCAGTTTACATCACTATGTCAGTTGCCCTCATTTGCTACCTCCTCTCATCCTTCAAGGTTCATACATTCATACAAAGATTATTTTCCCCCTTCCCTGGAAAATGCCAAGGATTGAATTGGAGGCTTTTCCACACAAGGCATGTATTCTGTGACAGAGCCATAAGATATGAGCCTCTATTGAAGCCTAAACATTTATTACCCAGGAAATGTTAGTGAAATATCATGTATATAAGGAATAGAAATTACATCCAAGATGTTTTCTGTCTTAGATAAAAAGTTTGATTTCTGCATCACATTCATGACTGGAAGCTTATGAACATCACCAAATAATGTGGCTAAAATTATAATATTCAAATTCAGATTCCTCAAGCAAAATCAACACCCAGCGCAATACACATATTTTCTACCAAATTCTTACATCTTTTTTCAGTATGTCTGTATGTGTGTTCCATACATGCATACAGGCAAATTAATCATATTGCAGATTCCATCAGTTAAAGAATTTTGACTGGCAAAGTCCAAGGAAAGAGTCTTCTCCGCTGTTGCCCCTACTCTCTGTAACATTCTCTGTATATGTATGTGTATGGGTATGTATGTATGTGTGTGTACACGTACACACACACATATACACTACATACAGGTACAAATATATATGTATGTATGTATATATGAGTTTCAATATTTGGAGTCCATTTATCTTTGCAGATGCCTTTTTTGGCAATGTTTTGTATTTTACATTTATTTTGGTCTTTATAATACCTGCATTTGAAGTTCTGACAGTTGTTGCTGACATCTCCCTCCAGGGGGGGGGGGAGCAGCAAGGGAGGCCATGCTTGATTTCCTGCAAAACAGATGCATAGTGAGTCTCATGTTGCTAGCAGGGTTAACCTAAAGCCAATGTCTGAATCATTTTCAAATAGACAGAATGGATTCCAGCTGAGGTCCAGGGTTCGTTGTGAGGTTAAAACTACAAAACCTTTAATGAACTATTTGGCTAGAGAACAAAAGTGGTCTTCTAAGATTTGTGGCTTTAACTTCCCAGGCTTATTTACATATCTGAACTGTACTGCATTGGTTGAAATCCTTATATTCTAGTGCAAAGTATGTAGACACTTCAGGAACATTACCCACAGGAAAACACTGAGCAGGATGGTCATATGGGAGGAAGGAAGGAGGGAGGGATAGAGAGAATCACAATTTGAAGAATTTAATCAAACTGATTTTCCAAGTGATAACTACCAATAAATGAATGAATTGAACTGAATTCAGTTGAAGCCAAATTTCACACATTCGTCCCATTCCTGCTCTAGGAGCCACATATTTTTCCACAACTATTTATTTTCATTTATTCAGCAATGTGCAAGAACAATAATTTCTTCAGAAGTGTTCTGGAGGGGAATATGAAAATTGTAAATAACTAACTGCTGCTGGATTCAGCAGTTCCATAGACAAGGAATTCAAACACTCATCTGAAGGGGTTGCAATCATGGTGGCATGCCAGCAGCATTCAAAATTGTGTGCAGCCATCTTCTAAGTGACTGAAAACTTGTGGTTGTGCTGTATTTCAAACTCTTGTTGAATGGGAATGAAGAGCAATCTGTTGCAAATACCAGTAATGCCGACATTAATATCAGAATATTATAAGGTTTACAAACAACATGTCAAACTTTAGTGCTGCAGAAAAATAGAGAAAATTGATTGCTGGCATAAAATGAACTATTAAAATTGACCATTGTGCAGAGATGATGAGCATGATAAAAATCCCTCTTATTTATTATATATAACCTGCAAGTCATAACAGGAGAATGGCTAAAATTCCCAATTTATTATCATGTTACACATGCCATGCTAAGGCCACTCAACTCAAATAATTATTCTGGATGGCACACAACAAAAATAACAACAAAAGCTACACAACTTTAAAAAATAATAACCCTGTGTATAAAATATAAAATGGTGATCAAACAGCATTATGAAACCACCAAAAGAGGGCTCCACTGAACTAGACTCACACATTTAGATAAAAACCCAGGTTTTAATGGCTTTTCTAAAGGCACCCAGAGTTGGGCTATCATTGGGGGGAGGGGAAAGAGAGAGATCTTTCCAGTGCATAGGGATAGCCACTAAAAAAGCAAAGTCCTATAAGATGTTTAAATGAAAGTGTAAAACATTTCCTTCCTATGGGAATAGATAGGGTATATAAATATTTTTGATAGAAGGAGTTCTTGCAAATACCTTGGTCCTATTCCATATAGGGCTTTAAAGGCTATAACCAGCATTTTGAACAGCACTTGGAAGCCTAATGTAGCCAATGCAAGTAATCATTGATTAGCATCCTTTCTACATAAGTAGCTGCACCCCAGCTATCTGTGTCACTAAATGCAGGACAAAATGAAGCTTCCTGCCCCATGTAGACCTCATTATAGTAGCCCAGTTTGGACATGACTATGAGACTATCCATGAAATTGTAATTAAGACACAGTTTTGCAAAAGCCCCCCTCCCCACAGGCTACAACTGCTAGCTGCAGGTGTTGTAAGGCCAGAAGAACCTCCAGATTAAGTCTTAATAGGACAGAGCCACTCCATCCAGATACAAAGATGGAACCACTTCACTTGCTGGATTTGAGGGATGTAGAACCTTCAGCTACCCCATCTTGGTGGCTTGAGGTGCAAGCTCTTCCTCAAAGTAATAACTATCAGAAATATTGCCATCTTTGCTTTTTTAAATAATGATAATGATCTATGCCAGCCTGCATTTACAACTATCATCCCCACTGCCCTTCTTGTTCCCCAGATGACCTTCATGGTTTTGGCCTGCCTCCCCTTTTCTGGGCTCATCATCCTAGCCAAGCATCAACTGCATTGCTTTGCAATGGAAATTCTGGCTCCAATTACTGTTGTTAATTGAAGGCTGACTGTATAATGTGTTTAAAACAAATAACTATAAAATTCTTGTCCTTGTTAGCTAGGAGGAGGTGGCTATATAGGAAAAGTAAATAACTCTTATGTGCTTTTCTTTCCTTTTTCTTCATTAAAGGATTAGAGAGGTAGGATGTGTGGTAGCTCCCTTAAATTTTCTGTCCAATTTTGGTGACTTACTTCTAAGTCAGAATTAGAATTTGACATATTTCCAACAGTTGCTTCACGCATTCATTGATTTTGCAAACAACTACAGGTATGGTTTGATAGATGCCTTTACAAAAATCCTCAGATTTTAACGGCTGCTGGAGAATCACATTTAGATTTGTCACTTATTTTGTTAGATTTTTTAAATGACATAACAAGTTTGCTATTTCACCCCTTTTTCCATTATGGCAAGAACAGAATTATTGTGACTAAGAAATATTTTTAATATTAAATGTTGGCATGCCTCAGAATACCTGCAGTAATTAAGTTAATATTAAACCTCTTACCCCAAGGTCTTATTCAAGGGGTCTTTAAACTCTACAAACCTGGACATCAGAGACTCCTCATTTTTGTCTTTAATTTTACTGAAGTATTCATATCCTGCCCAATAATAAACTCACAGTGCAAAGGCTGGAAATGTAACATGGAAGCAGGTGCTTCAGATAATAGTAAATCTCATCATATAAATTGCAAGGTGATATCTAAAATTTGTCCTGACTTTTCAACCCCAAGCAGCACTCCCTATGCAACTTTACACTTTAATTCAGAAAGTAGTCTGATCAAAAGTTTCCAGGAACCAACAAGCTATAGTTTTAGGGCTCAAGCCATTAGTCCTTCAGTTTCTAAAACTCTTGTTTAGAACAGTTCTTCCCTGCAAGATTACTATAGAAGTTCAGAGCACCCAACAGCTGGATTGAAATGTGAGAATTTCAATTTTCAAGTGTAATGAAATATGGTTTGAATGCAAAAAGGTCAGGGGAAGGATGCTGTACAGATTTCAGATTTTATCTCCAAAAACTGCTTTGGAAGATGCAGATATGTGAATGTTAGATTATCTGCAGCATCTTAGCAATGCCTTACCTTTCTGCAGAATTATACAACTGTCCTGCAAAATAGTGCAATTGCCTGATGGTGATTCATAGCGGTGCTACATTTGTGCACTTTTTAGGTATTATGCAGGAACCAACTCTGAAGGGCTGCACAGGCCCACTATATAATGTAGCCAAATCTCCAAAATTAGAGACTGCGATTATCTAATAAATCTGAAAATCTTTATGTGCCAAAGTAAACTCCACAAATATTTCATACTATGTATTTTGGATCCCTAGGCATATAATTCTGGTTATCAAGTATCTGAAATGTAAGAATTTGGTTTACAATTTTTGTTGTCTTGAATGTGTTCTTTTCTGATACTAAATTCATTAGGTTTTTTTTTAACCTAAGAGATAAGAGTCAAGATAAAGAATGCTATAGTAGTATGAAAATTAAAACTCTGAAAGAAAACAAGCTTCCACATCTATAGCTTTTCAATGTTTGTCCAAATCACATGGAAATTGCAGTGTGGTTTGTCAAGGAGTTATAGAATTACATCAACATTCTGGGAGCAAAATCTTACAGGTTCTCTGAAATATAAATAAATAAGGAAACAATATTGTAAATCCAAATCAAACCCTACTGAAACTTTTCATCACAAATCTACAACACAACATGCATTTTCTTTAGAACAGAATTTAGCAGATTGATTTGTATCCTGTCTGTATCCTATCATGTTCTCTGCAGACATTGTCAGGTTCAGCATCTCAAGTGGTAGACTCCAGATGTGTTTAAATTCTATAGAACAGAGGTTTTCAAACTGTGTTTTTCTTTTAACTCTGTGAGAACTTGATGGCATTCTATGAGATACTAAAAGCAAAAAAGAAATCTAAAAAAGTTTACTCAAATAAAGCCAACTTTGCTTTTTGATCAGGGGTTCCAGGAGGTTTTTGTTCTAACCAGGTTCAGTGACTTGAAAAAGTTTAGAAACCACTAACATAAAATGTAGTGATCTGTAGTGAATAAATTTTCTGGATTTGAACCAGAGAGATGCAATATGAACTCACCATTCCACCACTGAGTGACTTTGAGCCACTCTTAGTCAAATATATCTGACAAGTTTGTGTCTATCGCAACAAAATTTAAAAAGCCTCCTATGTATTATAACTGGAGTTTTTCCATAAAAAGTGGCTTATAAATGCATTCAGCCAATAAATAAATAAATAATTTATAATTTATTATGACATAAATTTCCATATTATTTGCTACACTAACTACAAAGTATCACAATTTCTAAATCTTCTAGAATTATCCCAGTCACAAATTTGATAATGCTTTTTGGGATGATGTTTTCCAGTAATTATAAGTAAAAATAAAATAAAATAAAATAATGGAATGTAAAAATCCTAGTTGATTAATTGTAGAAATTTCCTCCCTTCTCAATTTGACTTACCTAACTGAAATTAGGCAACTGAAATCCTCTCCTGCCTTCTATCAGACAAATTTGTAATCCAAGTTCAAGAATATATAAAGCTCCCTTCCATGGTTACAACAAGCAACCATAGTGTAACATTCAGATCACACAGGGAACACTTAAATGCATTCAGGAATATGAAAGATAGAAAGGAATAATAGGCCACTCCCGAAATTACTCCCCAGCATCTGCCAAGGCACATTCATAAGTGACTGACAAATAGTGTTTAGGGAGTGCTGTTATGATTCAAGAAAACAGTATAGAACAGCCAGTGGTAGCCACTGAAAGCTCACTCTGTCATGAATGTGTCCAGTTTCCTTTTAATACCATTTATATTGGTATCTTCACACCTATCAGATCAAGAGTAGTACAACATTGGCCTGTTCAACTTGCTAGCCCTCTTAGCTACCTAGCTTACAATCATATCCCTTTCTTGCTACAGTTTTATCAATTTTGCTGCCCCTCCAATATATTTGGTAATAAATTGTTTATTATTTGTTAGATTTATATATGGTCTTTTATCAAAAACTTTTGATGGTGTTCATTTTCCAGTTTTTCCCCATACAAGAAACCTGTAAGTTTAGCTTAGAGAAAGCACTTGACCCTAAGTCACCCACTAACCTTCTACGGCTGACAGTGGACTTAAACCTGGGTTTCTCCCACCTCAGTCTAGCAGCTATTGCACTATATTAACGTTAATGCGAGGGGGAAAAAATACTTATTCTTTGTGTCATTGTTTCCAGTATCAGCATGTCGAAATATATGGTGCTTGGGGCCATTGGTGCTAAACCGGTGATCAGCAATCCTTGAAAATAATATTCCCCAGACCTTCTAGTATTTCAGTAACAACTATATCTGAGAAAACAGCTGGGAAAACACAATTTTGCCTCCCTTCCTAAGGATGACAATAAAATGGATGGAGAGATTCTTTGTTTTGTGACAGCATTAGTAGGAGGATAAAGATGAGTTCTTGTTCAGGATGGAACAACAAATGAACCACAGAACATTAATTTCAGCAGCACCACTAATTAAAGTGCAATTCTACCCTTGATTTTCACCTGCTGCACAAGATAGATCCAGTAAATCCTTTTGCTCTACATGAGCATAAAACCGCTGTCTACCATTTATAAATTACCTAACAAAACTGAAAATTAGTGGAAAAAAAGAGATCAGGCATATAGATAAAGTAGCAACATTCTCATTGATTTACCTCTATTGACTCTGTATTCCTGTATTTCAGTTCCTGAGTATTGGTCATTATTATGCCTATGTGACTTTTGTTTCTCTAAAACAAAAGTTTACCCTACCAGGTAGGGTGCTCACCTACATAGTGAAAATATTCATTGTCCCAAACAAGATTAGCAAAACAGCTTGCAAGAGAGCTCACCTACTTTCCCTGATACAAAGTTTTTGCTCTTCTGGGGAAAGCATATACGACAGATGACAATGAAAAACAAAGCAAAATTGTGTAGTTGCACTTAATAAACCATTATTATTTGATCTTCAGTAAGCAGGAAACTTTGGTTATTGTAACATAAGCACAATTTTCAATATCTAGCAATAGGCTGGTTCCAACTGTAATCATAGTATAAGAACATCCATTGAACTCATAAAAAAGCCAATGTAAGTACTATCATTTTAGTGGGTAAGCATGTTAACTCTTGACTCCAAATTTAGTTCAGGTAATCACTCTAAAATATCTAGATCGTACACAGTTCTTTCTCTGTTACTAATTTATCATAAGAACCAATGACTAAAGACAACCTTAAACATTAGCTATTTGATTTAGTTGAGCCTCCTCTTGGAGAGCTACTTTTGCCAGTCAATTGTTCGCAAAGGGTTATAATTTGCTCCATCTTTTTGAAAAGCTAAAGTCCAGAAAAGCTGAAATGAGTGAGTGGGAAGGACTTAGAATAAACTGCAGTACTTTAAACCCCTTTGTGTCAAACGGTGCTCTTTTTCAAAAAATGGTATTCCTAATATGTCTCTTAGCACAAAAAGATCTCTTTCCAATTGTTCTGCTATTCTCAGAGGTGATTTTACTTTAAATAAGGAGATATTTTAAATGCATTAGGAGATATATTATAGACTACTGTAACTTTTTTTTGAATTCACAAAAAAGGCATTTGTGTCAGCAAATAGTCATGAGTACAACCATGATTTTTTTTTCTTAAACAGTTCAGATTTTTTTTCTGTCTATTAGGCTATAAATGCCTAACAGCAGCTGTCTCCAGACTAGGCCCTCAATCAAGGCACACACATGCACACAAACACACATAACTACATTTCCCATAATCTACATGACTATTGTCAATTGTTTATTAAAAAGGATGGTGGTGGTTGTACTAGTCTGAAAGCCAATGGAATGGAAAAGTTACTCCACAGCAAAGTGCTACAGTCATTGTACATACAGTACATACTGTGTATGCATGGACAAGAATGCACTTACATGCATTCTTTTTCTCATTCATCCCTAGGACATTTAGGAACTTTATGTAACAATAGCCTTTAGAAATTATACTAGATCCCTGGATGTAGATAGAATGTCTACATATAGAGGAACTGCGGATGTTGCTTATTCAACCAGATCTTTGTACAAAATTTATCTTTTTTGCACATATAGCTTGAATATGTTTGGATTATGTAGAGTAATAAGTGATTCATAGTTCCATTGGCTCCACCAATTTCTAAAATTATAATGGAATATATAACTAATGCATATATTAAACACCATTATCTTTTAAATTTAGAAGAGAAAAAAGAAACTTTAAATGTAGCACTTCTGCAGGACTAAATTAATTTTCCATCTTAAAAAGAAAAACAAAAAGTAGACTTTCACATGAAGAGAAAATTCAGTTCCTATTTTTGCCTATTTTCTAATTCTGTCAAGATCATAAAATCACTTTGATTTTTTAAAAATATATATATTTCACGCATCCCTCAACTTAATAGAATGGCTATCCAGCTATACTTTTAATTATCCAAATCATCAACTCTCCCACCCTCACGCCCAAGCAGCCTACTTTTTTTCAATCACATTACAAGAATTCAAACATCTCATGAATGTATGTATGACTTTCAAGACATTGATGAACTATATTTTGCAGGGTCCCTCGCTGTTGTTCATGATAATTGTAAATTGTAGTTCAGCATCATCTGAAAAACTATGCACTGCATATCCAGGCAACAAATTTTAAGAATGTGGAAGTTCATATGCTAAATATTTTAACACAGATAATGGTGAAACGTGAGTGACATGCATAAATTGGAGAAAAATATTTTTTCTTAAATTGATAGAATTTCATCACAATATCATGGAAGTAAGCATCATGCAAAATCTAAGGAATTAAAAATAAAATAAATATCACTGATAAGGAAATCTGTTCATTTTTAAAAAATTAAAACCATTAAAACCATTTAAACATACTTTAAAATTTACTTCATCTTGTTTTTTTGCACTAGTAAATTTTAGTCTACCAAGTCTATCACCTCCACCAGCAGAAAGCTGTAAATAAGTCTTCCTTTATCTTTTCTCCTAGTTCATTTTTTCCTGATCGTTGAAATCCTCATTGCCAGCTGAAACCAAAGCTGAAAAGTGTACCATTGCATTAACAGGCATTTCTTTGATCCAACCCACCTCTCACTCTTTCTCCTCTTGTTTTCTTGCAATCTTAGAGGTCAGCTTCTCAGAATCAGAATCATTTATATTGCCTGTCTAAATTTTGAGATCATCTCATCGAATCATTGGAAGTAAGATTAAATAAAAATAGTTAATTAAATATATTTAAGATACCCAGTTTGATGTAATGGTTGAAGCCACCGTGGTAGAAGGTGGGATGAATTTTACTGTATGTAACATTTTACTGTGACTGTAGGCCAGTCTCTCACTCTCTCACACTTAGGAAGAAGGTAATGGTCAATTACTTTGTAACATCCTGCCAGGAACATTGCATGGACTTGCCCAAAGGCATCCAGAAGGAATCAAAGAATGACTTGAAGGCACATAAATAACACACACACAAACACACACACACAAATATGTATATGCATTTTTAAAAATAAAGCTATATTGTATAAATAAGGATTTCCCCATTCCAGAGAAAAGACAATTCATGTGGACAAGTTTTGCAGCAGTTAATATAAAAAAGAAGGCAGAAAATGTGTATTCATTCACAACTTTAGATAGACAAGTCCCAATTTCAAATACAGCACTCCCAAAGAGAGAAGTTAAATAAACACTTAATCGTCTTAGAGATAATCACATTATCTTTGTTTAGAATTTTTGATAAAGATTATGTTTCAGTTCAAGCATGACACATAACTGCCCTATGCATTCAGGAGGTGAAATCATGTCTTCATAAGTGAACCATATGACCTTTTAACTTGACAGTCTGGAATAAACAGCATCTTAATTAAGGAGTATATTTTGACAGCCATCAGTGGTTGAGATCCAGAATTCTTCATGAATGCAACAGGACAATGGCAGCTTTTGTGCTGGCACTCAAAGATGCCCTTGAAGGCTACAGAAAAAAGGATTAAATGAAGTAAAGACGGCTCAGTTTACAGAACAGCACCAGCAATATCCATGAATTAAAATACTTAACATACACTTATACTGATCTATTGGATCCCAAGCATCTATTTGTTTGGGGTAAAGAGGTTTGGGGTAGGAGAATTAGGGTTTACTAACTGTGTTATTTCTAGGAACAGAAAAAAATCCTTTTTGCTTTGAGGAGGAACACAAAACCAAAAGCAAAATTTAATATAATATATATTAATATATCGTAGCATTTAATATAGATAGATGTTCTTATATAACCATAATTCATCTATGTATTTTAAAAGCCATACATTATTTTAATATTATATTGAAGAATTCAAGTATTTAAGCAGAATCTTAAGATTTTTTGCATAATTTTAGGTGACTTTATTTATAAGTACTTAAATAAATAAAATATAATCAACAGAAAATCGTAACTAATAAAAAGTGTACTGAAAGCATCCATACTTTTACATTTCCCTCATTTAAGGTATGTTTGAACTTCAAGCACATACAGTATATTTTAAGCCAGAGACATCAATCAAGATTCTTGTAAGATATATAAGGTCACTAGACTTAAATGTCTAGTTGATGTTCTCTTTCAATTTGATGAAAATATACAGCTTTCTGCTTGTTTTTCAAAGACAAAATCATGAAATTCTCATAAGGATGAATGCAGGTTTCTTATACTTCTTGCAGTTACAAGATAGCTGTAGGGGTTTTATTACTATCCTACCTTTCATTGCACAATCATCGCTGCGGCAGTCAGCTCAGTGGAAGACTGCTGAAATGTTTCTTCTAAGGAACCCTTTTTAGATCAGGAGATGTTTGCATCTTAGATAAGTTGCAAACTGTTGTTAAACAGTTAAGCCAACTTAAAATGAAGGAGAGACAGATAGATACATCAAAGCACTCTGCAATGGGATAGAAAAAGTAGATTTCCTTTGCTAGGGAGAAAACATTTGGGTACAATATTACTTGAAATTTGTTCATCTTATCAATTCTTTTGATAATTTGCAAACCTGAGAAATATAAGGTTGAATATTGTGAAATCATTTTGTCTGGTTACCACAAACAGGTGGAACTTTCAACAGACTTACAAGTGTTACCAGGTTTAGAAGAGAAAATTTGATATAACCCAAATATATCCTTATTTAGTAGAGATATATTTTTTGCTCAAGCTTCACCCCAATTTTCAGAAAGTTTTTTCTTGTCACAACTTACTTAGTTTTATTTCTCCTGCTTAAAATGCTTTTTATCCTGGAAATTTGTAGATCCTTCACGATCTATATCTTATATGTAAGTTTTGATCTGAATATTTTGAATTTCATTACTGGATTTCAGTAAATCAGATACCTTTGAATTTCTTTGGAGATGTGATGCTCTCTTTGTTTAACATATACATACTTTAATATAACTGATTCTTAAATTGAATTTCATATCCAAATCGAAGGTTCCAACTTGGCTGCAAAGTTGATTTAAATATTAGCTGATTCCCCATGATTATTTTAAATTGCATAGTGGAATAATATACCTAAATACCCTAAATGTTTAGACATAATTTTGCTTTTCATTTCTAAAGGTATAAGCATTCAGAGATCAAAGTTTGCTGGTAATAAATAATGTTAATTTTCTATAAAGCAAGTCTGCATAGTTAGAATATTCATATTTTAAAGAATCTCTTTACATTATTCACATGTCCTCTTTCAGCAAAGCTATAACTGAGTCAATTGCATTGAGAGTACCAGATTAGTTTCGTTTTCAAAATATTTGCAAACACACATTTTGATGTATACATATGTGAATCCTTCCTCATCTAAAGTATTGTGTGATGGGGCTTTGTAGCAAAATAATACAATTTGCAAGCATTTTACAAACAAATGTGAAAAAAAGTTTTAAAAATGTCCAAAAAGCAAGCAAAAAATGTAGGACAGAAACAATAGAATAAGGACAGCAAGCTTAATTATTCAATAAATGCTGAATAACCTTTAAGGGGCAGAGATTAAAAAGTAGATGGAGGGAAAACAGAATGGAAGGTATGATATATAGTTTTTTTTGGTCTGTTTTCTACATCATTTCCCAATTCATGCTGATTAGTTATTTTTAAATATTCCTTGGAATGGAATGACAGTTGAACATAGGTATCAAAAGAAGTTCAGTAAGGACTAAGCATGATCAACAGATGTGGGAAAGGGGAAAAATAAAGCTAGAGGAGGAGGAAGTGAAATAGAACTGAGTAGAGGTAGTCTTCAACCATTCATTTAGCAATGGCACTGAAAAAGTGACTTACAGCCAGTTCTTGCACTTAAGAACTGTCAGTATTCCCATAGTCATATGATCAAAATTTGGCTGCTTGGTAACCAGCTTATATTTACAAAAGTTCTCAAGATCATGTGATCACCATTTGCAACCTTCTCAGCTGATCTCTGACAAGCAAAGTTAATGGGAAAAGTTAAATTTGTTAGTGACTGCATGATTCACTTAACAACTGCAGTGATTTGCTTAATGGCAATGGCAAAATATTGGGTGTGACTCACTTAACAACCATCTTGCCTAACAAGGAAAATTCTGATCCCAATTGTGGTTGTAAGTTGAGGATTACCTCTCTCTGAAATCCCAAATCGAAGCAGATTGCAACATTTGTTACATGAACTCTTGTAAGAAAGTATTTGCTACACAAAAATGTATTTTAGTGACTCCTAAGTGGTATACATCTATTTTATTAGCATTGTTCTATAAATCTTGTATGGCATTCCATAAAATATAATGGAAATGTCTTTCCAAGACACAGATAAAAGAAACACAAGTTTTGCAATGACATTGCACGTGTAAAGTACAAATGTAAAACCTATTTGTGATTACTGTATGCTGTTGTATATAGCATTAAATTCCATTGGTCTGAGTAATGTATAAAAACGTATTTTGAAACTGCATTGACAAATAGCAATCACATGGAATTACGTATACAGCTTATTTATTAGTTTCTTTCAGGGAAAGATCCAGCACATTTATCTGCATTGCAGTTGCTTCTAGTTTCCTGGTATAAAAATATGTCCTGTACAATCCCTCATCTCTCGACGATTAAAAAAATACTTTGAAATGTCAACAATGAACCATCTGTTATGAGCCTAATGGAATTAGAAACCAGGGCATCAGGGGCTTTATCTTTGTTTTGATCAGGGTAAGAAATCTTGTTAAGGCTTCATATACTTCAGAAATTTAGAAGAACTTCTTTCAAACTCCAAGAGAATGGATGTAGATCTCTCTACTATTCTTTAAGCCAATCTGATATTTTAAAGTTCCTGAGCAAGAGTGAAAAAAAATGTCATTATTTTATCAATTTATTGCTTCATATAATTCTTCAAATACCTGCAGATTGGGGTTTTTTTCAGAGTCATGCAAAAGCTAGAAAAGAAAGGCAAGTTGCTTTAGTGAGTAACACAGTGGTGCTGTACTCTTGCTTAAACAAGGTCAAGTCTTCTTTCAAATAGTTTTTGATGCATGCACGGTTCTATTTTTACATTACTGCATATTAGTATGGCATTTCTGCAATAGTCTCTCAAAATTCTCATAGATTATATTAGAAAGAATAGTGCTATGTTATGTCAACTATTGCTTTTTTAAAGAAGGGATATTTTATTAACGGAAACAAGTACATATTTTCTACAATTAAGTCACCTGTATGAATGGCACTAGTCTAGACCCTTTTAGATTTTTTTTTGCCAGGTTTTCACTTCATTACTCCAGACATGGTGGCATGTGTACTTTCTCAGATCGTCCAATCCAGTTCTACTGGAAACAATGATACTTTAATCACCAATTATTTGTGTTATGTGGTAGAGTGCAATTCAGTTGCATAGCAACCAGAATATAGACACTTTTGACTGTGTTTTTTTTCCAATTACGCTTTATTCAAACCTTACATTCATTTTTACCCACTTTTTAAAAACAGTTTTTAATAAAAGTCTACATGGAATGCATGTGAATGGTTTTCATTCACCAATTTTGCAAACCATTTATTCCAAATTGGTGCATTTTTGTACGTTCTTTTCCCTTGTATACACAGTTTAATTTTGGCGGTGAAATACAAACTACAAACTTTCCTACATTACTCTTGACTAGAGCAACACATCTACGGAATCAGAGGATAATTATATTTTAAATCTTATATCTGTTCAGCTTTGATTAATGGTGACTGGAAGTGGATGAAATTTAACATAGAGCATATCACATAGTGTATCTTGTAATATCTTATTAGAGGTCTCAAATCAAGGATAGATAGTACAAGTAAATAAGCTAAGCAGAGAGCTTGTGGAAACCTTCCTTTGTATCTATCAGGTGCCCCCCATCCATCTGATTTAATTGTAGGTGGTTTAGGGATGGGGAGAGTGCAAGATAATCATTTCAAAACAGTAAGCATATTTAAAAACGATCTGTAGCATTTCTTTACTTGTGGAAATATTTTTTCATCTCAGAGTTATCAAAAAGTTTCTTAGAAAATAAAAATAGTAGGCAGATTTGTTTGGAAATCTCCATAAATAAATAGGCAGAGAAATATTTTCTTACGACCATGCTCTCCCAGGTAGCCATTTTAAAAAACTATTTCTTTAGGGGTTTATTATTTGTGGGTTTATCTACAATGTGTTTTCAAAATTCAAATCTTTCTGCCTATCTAATTTTTGCCTAGCTAAGGTATATCTGAGAAAGCTACTGCCAATTAAATTTGACAGCAGTGGCTAGACAGATGAAATATTCTGCTGACTCAGTATACTAGAAAGCACAGCAGTAGCTTGGCAAATGGTTCTAAGCCAAATTTTCGCCTTCACAACATTAAATTATATGTTAGCAAATCATAAATACTTGTGTCTGATTTTGTCTAAATATTAGACTTAAGGAGCTTTTTGCACAGCACCTTTAAACAAAATGTTGTGTAACAAGTAGTCTATATTTTAATGTAGTAAAATGTTTAAAAAGCAGAGTTCATTCCTTAAATAAATTAAAGCATTACTATGAGAAAATCCTTCCACCAGCTAAAAAAAAACTTTATAAAATAATGGGCATTTATAGCATTAATTTTATGGGTTGGCTGTAAGTTAATGGATTTTATTTTCAGGGCAAGATACTAAGAAATATCCTAGTAATCAATCTTTTAAATTTCAAAATATGTCAACAACATTATTTATTTTCTGCTGTGATGTACCTACATATCAAACTTAAGGAGGGGTATTGTACATAGGTACATTTTTTCAACAATGTTTTTAGAAATAATATCAAAGAAGAAACTTTGTTCAGTTTAATTCCTTTATAATCTGGCTATTTATTATTTTCCTCTAAACTGTTCTAGATATCTTCAGATATACTGACAAACCTATTGTGCTATTTCTTTTCAGAGTAAACAATTTTAAGCAGAGTGCAGAAAAGAAGAAATGGTTAGTCAAAAGGAAATAAACTCATGAGATAAGGAGAAGAATAAAAAAGGGAACATGGCTCAACATATAGATTCACAGATACTAGTCTCCACTGTCCATTCTGGCTTCACTCAATTGAGGATTTCACACAATACTTTTTAGAAAGAAAGAAAAGAAATAATCCAGTTTACTAGAGTCATATTTTTACCATATAGCAGCATTTCTGACTGATGAAAAATAGTACTAGTTAAGTTTGACGTAAGAGCAAGTCCAGTTATACTAATACTCACAATACTTTGTGCAAGTTGGGATCCTTGTAAGCCAACATATTTGTGGCCATATCCCATCACAACTAGGAGCTATGTGAGGAATACTGACATATATGCAGGGTGTCCATAAGAAATCAGCCGTGCTGAACTTAATAGGCTTTACTTACTGTTAGCCTTAACTTGTTCCACTAAGTGTAATACTATAAGAGTAAAATATAACAAACTTATAGCATTAAATGTGTTTTCATTGTCTATTTTAGATTCTGCTAAAAATAGTGATTGGTACAAGAACTTTGAAAGCATTCCAAAGCATACCCAAAAGTAACTTTATTGAGTACAATGTGTGTATTTCAGAAATTATTTGGAAGATGTGCAAGTACAAACACAACATATCACCGGTATTTTTCAAGATCTTAATATTCTTCGGGCTTCAGTTATGAGCCTGCTGCAACTGCTATAACGAGTCAAGTTAATAAAATTAATCCAAATTAATTTAAATCTTAAAACACTTACAGTATTTTTCAGGATCACACAAAATCCTAAAGAAAGTCTAGCTGTTTTAATGAAGAGCAGAGAGGTGCGGTGCTTGCACACACAGTTCAAAGCACTTCTTCCTCATCATTTTCAAAGCATCTACATCCTACTTTCATCCCAAGATACTGGATAAAATATTTTCGATTTAAAGACTACTAATTTATATCCGGCATTATTAATGAGACACAAAGGATTAGGATCATTAAAATCAAACAAAAGACAGCCTAATTTTTGTGAATTAGTGGAATGTTTGCCCTCTTCCTACTTTTTCTAATATGAAGGAAAGTGGTAAAGATGAAAGGACAATCAACAGGGATCATGGGACAGCATGCAGTACTCTAAGCCTTGCGTCTCTAAATTATCTGAAAACCATTTTCAAAACAGTAATTATTAATGCAACAGAAAGGAAAGTGTATTTATTACACAATTTGAAAGATATTGTATATAAATAAATAAATACATGCATATGTGGATATGTCTTTGTCATTGTATATGTTCATGTACATATGATGAAGTTTGGTCAAGCTTATTTTATCTCCTAGCTGACCCCATTTTACTTTGGACTGCAGACCTTCAAAGCCAAGTTCTGATCTTGCTTCTTTTGTCTATTGTCTTATACTTATACAAAAATATAGTTAAGATCCCCAAAAAGGAGTGGAGAGTAGGGGAGGGGGGAAGGGGGGCTTGGGCTGCTGCGTAATGGCAAAGCACCCGGCCAC
>JANHFL010007722.1:7724-17970 GCA_032468155.1 Oxyrhabdium leporinum
TGAGAACAATCAACCAGTGGAACAGCTTGCCTTTGGATGTTGTGGGAGCTTCATCACTTCAGACTTTCAAGAAGAGACTGGACTGCCATTTGTCAGAAAAGGTGTAGGGTCTCCTGCTTGGGCAGGGGGTTGGACTAGATGACCTACAAGGTCCCTTCCAACTCTGTTCATCTCTTAAAGTTGAGGACTGCCTGTACTAATGTAACATGTGGCTTATTTCAGCACATTCCCCTTGCAGTAGGCACCCCTTTTAGCAGAACAGCAGCTTGCCAGGGATGACCATGGTCTTTTTTGTGACCCCCTAGACTTGCCTTAGAGTAGAGGGAGATCCCATCATGGGCAAGAGTTCAGATTTGCCAACCCATGCATGCTGTAGGCACTGCTAGGATTCTGGAGAAACAATCCCTCTTCTATGCATAAAAGAGCCTAAAAGATCAGATCGCAGGGGAGATGTTTGAAAACGTGGCCAAGCAGCCCGAAAAGCGAAGTTCTGCTTGACTGAAAGCTCCCCAGAGGGTAGGAAGAGTGGGGGGTGTTCGTCTCTGAACTCTGACAGATGTAAGGACTCTCGACAATAGGATTAGCCTGTGGCACGTGGACTCCCCCCGCCCCGACTCTGCTTTGAAAGGAGGACAATAGGCTGTCATTTCCCCGCTTGGTTCACCAGAGGTCATGCTTAGAAGCTGGGCTTGCAGGAGGTCAGTGTGTAAAGGGTGGCTCACTCTTTGGCCTCAGGTGCTTGTTCCTTTCACGTATCACGCCCTGTCCAGGATAAAACTAGAACAGAGTAAACAACAAAAAGGCCACAGAGGAATAGTCTTTCCTGCAACTATCACCTTTTCAGTGGCTGCTTTCTCTCCTGCCTTGGGGTCCTGTTCTCAAAATGAAAGCCACCATCTGAACCTGTTGGAAAGCACCATCTGCCTGGGAGGGGGGCAAGCAAGTGCCCCGAATGGCAGATTGATGGGCTGCAATCTGTTCTCTCCATCCCCTCCCCCGACATCCCAGTCTGGAGACAGAACATAAGCCCCCTTCGGCTAATGAATTAATTAGTATTGCTGGTAATCCCAGATCCTCCAAGGCAAGATGGGGGCAAGGCATGGCTGTTTGCATGGTGCTGGCATGTGGCAGAAGAAGGAGCCCCATGCAGTTGGGAGACCAAACCAGTAATTACACTCAGCAGGACCCCAAGCAAATCTGACTGAAGCTGGGAGGGAGGTTCCTGGCAATTACCGCCTACCCACTACCTATTTTCCTGATGCTAGTCAGCCATCAAGCTTTTCAGCTCAAGCAGTTATGACAAGTAGAGCCCTTTGTATTGCAGTCTACCTGCTCCAAAAGATACAGCACAGCTCTATCTAAGAGCAGCAAGAGGAAGGAAGGAAGGAAGGAAGGAAGGAAGGGAGGGAGGGAGGGAGGGAGGAAGGAAGGAAGGAAGGAAGGAAGGAAGGAAGGAAGGAAGGAAGGCAGGCTAGCTAAAATGGGGGACTTAATTTCTACATACACTCAGGACAAGAAGCATTGATTATGGCTTGTTGTTGTTGTTGTTGTTGTTGTTGTTGTTGTTGTTGTTGTTGTTGTGTGCCTCCTTGCAAGTTCTGTGCAACCTTCTCAACACAAGTTGTGTTTGTCTCTTGACCTGGTTCAGTTTATAGCAAGTCAGTCATGGTACCGTGTGAGGTACAGAATGAAGACACAAGATATACAAAACCCTGAGAATTTTATATAAGACTGAGTCATAAAACATTAAAATTTTAGATAAGTGCTGACTTTAAAAATTACAGATGAACCGCCATGAATATCATTCCTCTTCTCTCCCCACCTCCCAATGCATATTTCTTTTACTGGTTTCTGTCTTCTCAGCCCACTTTTTGCCTACCAGATAATCAACAATACTCTGGCAGCATGCCATGTGTTTACTCCTTCTCATATCCAAAGAGGAAAGAATAAGGACATCTGCTTTTCAGTCTTCAGCACTACCTTCAGTAATTTGTGGGCTTTGCCTTACTGTTTTAAAAAGCTAGTATCTGGTCCTCATGAAAATATTTAAACTCTGTAGATAATGATTGGGTTTGGGTTTTTTTAAATCAAATCAATATCTGGTTAAATAAGATCTCTAGTATTTAACAGATGGAACTTTCTTACTCTACTTTGTTTTTTCATGATCAGCCGGAACAAAACAAATTATGATATTATAGGAGCAAACTCACTTGGATGATTTGCTTAGCAATTGCAGAATTTATTTTTTCATGATGCTAAATTTATCCTGATAGAAAAAATAAGGGTGGTACAATGTGATTCTCAAAGAGACTTTCTTTGATACTCACCTACTTTTCCTTAAAGGTTTTTTCCCCCCCATTTTTTTTAAAATAAAGGTAGCCTTCATTTAGCAATCACCATTTGCACTGGCAACTTGGTTGTTAAGCAAAGAAGTCACTAAGTGAAGCCACAATTGTGCTTATAATCTTACTTCAGCTTTCTTTTGCTTTACAGACCTGTGAATGTCATAAGTGTGAGGATTGGTTGTAAAGTTACTTTTTAATCACTGTTGTAAATGTCACTGGTCACTAAACAAGGCAGTCACTAAATCAGGGCTACTTGTAGTGAATGAAAAGCTGGCATGCTGGAAAGTATTATATCAACTTCAAGCATCATCCCTAAAGCTCCATGGGCATTATTAGAATTCGGTGACTACAGACATGGCTAATAAAAATTGTGCCCTGTTTCCCAGGAAGATAAGAAAGGGTGGGATGATAAGGAGCATTGTTGGATAAGCAGAGAAGATGACACGAGTAGGGAAGCTCATCAGCCTGCTTTCTGGTAAATGAGCCTTTGTAGACAGCCATTAGTCACATTTTTTTGTAGACAGCCATAAGTCACAGTAAGGCACACAAAATCCCAAATAAATCTACTGAGCTAAAAACATTTCCTACCCCTCAACTGTCCATGGCTTAGATTGCATGGTTTATTTGTCAAATGTGTAGAGCTTGCTTGCCGATCTTGTCCTGCCAATATTGGTGTCTCTTTTAAGTGTGATCCTTAGCAGGTGGGAGTGCAACTCAATTTAAGATACGCCCTCATCTGGAGGGCCTACTTATATTGGACAACTGGCAAATTTTTTTAGCTATTCTGATTGGAAATAGTGAGAGGTGTTCCACCATATTCAAGGTCATGTTTTGGAATATAACCTGGAAGTTATGTTCAAGTGTATCCAACTAACCCATAAATATTAATAGGGTTAACTTATGGCTTTCTACAAAATCACAGGGGCATTGGGTGTTCAGGGGGTAGAAAAGTTATTTGTTTGCTTATTTATTTATTTTTTGGTTTTATGTCACACCAATCTCATCCAGACTTCCTTCCTTCCTTCCTTCCTTCCTTCCTTCCTTCCTTCCTTCTTTCCTTCCCTTCTGAATGTCATTTTATGAATGTAAACCATGGCAAATGTGAAATACGTTTCTGGCAAAGAATAGTGTGTGTGTGACCTCATTTTAAGGTGCTAAACCAGTGGCCCTTATTGAATTACAACTATTGGCCTTAAGGACAGCACTACAATAGAGAGAAAAGTAGTGACCACAAAGTTAGTGAGATGGCACAGCCCCTTCTATACATTTTGCCGTCAACAAAGAAAAGTGATCAGACTGAATTGTTCCTTTTCCCAAAAACCATCACAGGGTTCTCTGGATAAATAAATTTGACATCGTCTCAGCAGAACATAAGTTGGGACCCTTCACCAGGTTCTTCGTGCCGGGTCTATGACAACTCGCCATGAACAACTTGCCACAGCCAACTCACCACAGCTGATTCACCACAGCCAATTTGCCACGGCCAACTTGCTGCAGAACAACTCACCGCAGCCATCTGGCCACAAGACAATTCACTGTGTGACAAGAGTTACACTAATATGAAAGAAATGGTGGAATAGAATCATTAAAGGGTGCAAAAGGAGGGGCAGGATGAAATGTGAATGGGAAAAATTAAAATATTTCATTTATTTTAAATAATTAAATAGAATGGTTACATTGTCCCACAGCGAGTTGGCTGTGATGAGTTGATTGCGGCAAGTTGGCCATGGCAAGTTGACCATGATGAATTGGCTGCAGAAAGTTGGCTGTGTCAAGTTGTCCCCTTCCCCTTCCTGCCGGCTTCTCCAACTGATGACTGTCAGTACCCAGTTTTGGTCTTATTTGCATGAAAGAATGCCATTTTCTGTAAAATGATTAGTTCTCAAAAACAGAGAAGTTGCAAAAGAGGGGAGGCTTCAAAGAAGTGCCCCATCAGTGCCTCCCCTGTTTGCAACTTCTCTGTTTTTGGAAACTAATCATTTCACAGAAATCTAATTTTAAAAAACCTCTTAAAGTCTTAATTTTTAAAATTAATTAATTATTTTTTGCCGGAAATAATTTTGTGGGAGCCGTTGGGGTGTTTTGAGTTGATGCCTAGCGGCTATCAAAACTTATTTGAGTAGGGATGAGAAAACATGTAGTTCCAATGCTTCTCTAGGAGATGGTCACAACAGTCTCTGTACGAGCGCAGATATCAGCTCTCACTTTACTCTCTCCCACCATTCCCCTAACCTGAGATGATTCGTCTTCCAAGCTCCAGCGTTTGGCATGTTTGAAACTCCGACTGCTTTGTGGACCCAGAAATTAGTGAAAAAGCCGAAGGTTGTGGGTTTTTTGTTTTGTTTTTGTTTTTTGTTTTAAATCCCTCACGCTGGGGCGTGTCGTTCCGGCTGGGTCTTCTTCCTTCTGTCCCCAAAAGGGAGGAGCTCTCGAGCCGACTCAGCCAAGCAGAAACCGCCAACACTAAAAAGCTTTCAAAAGTGCCAGGATCCCAAGGAGGAGTTCGCCAGAAACAGGAAGGAGCTGCTCCGAGGACTTGTGGTTCTGAAAAGTCATTAGAAAGTGAATGCGGGTATCTTAACTCCAAGGCAGGGCTGAACTGAAGGATCGAAACCGTGTTTTTTGTTTGTTTGTTTCCCCCCCCCAGCCCAGTGAAAGGAACAACCGGAGAAATCGAAAAGGGACGAAAGACAAAACTAGACTTTGCGGAGAACGGCTATTTATAACACCGGGAAGGAAAGGAGCTGGCCACGGCCTCTGGTGCTGAAAGGTCGGGCCGCGGAGGAAGAATGTTTGAAGACAACTGAAACCAAAGGTCCTTAGCTGGCTTCCGCTCCAAGAACGGAGTGAGAGGGACGCGATCAAGATTTCCCTACGGTAAGTTGGTGGAAAGATGAAAATCTCTCCCATCAGAGATCAGCTAGAAAGCATTGCCAAAAAATCTGGAAAGGGGCTGTAGGTTAAACTAAGTTTTAAACTGCTGCCTGCATGAATTCCTTTTAATAGCGTCTCTTTTACCCTCTGAACTAGTGTATAATTAAAGGCTTTAATGCATTCCCATAAGCAATCTTGACTGTGAATACAAAAGCAAGCTAAATGTTAATTAACTTTTAATTAATCCACATTATTCAATGAGTTAGAGAATAGATTATATTTGAACTTTATCCCAGACAGCAATGGTTATAATTAAAATCAATTAGTGCAAATTGTTTACATGCACACAAACACACTGCCCTTAAACCTGTATAATGATGTTGTCTAAAGAATAGTGGATACCGAAAATAATTTCTTGATTTGAACGAGCATGTATGGATGCATAACAGAGATTCTTATTGTTACTTTTTTATATGTCAACTTTAAAGTACTCAATTTATCTGGGCAAAGAGGATAACTTTAGGTTTCTCTATTATTAATCCATACATGCTATTCTATTTTGGTCTTTTCCAATTAAAAAAAATATTTAAATATGTTGGAACTACAACTTCCAGAATGAGGAAGGCTTTTTAAAATTCAACTCAGAGAGGTCTGTTGGACAATTCTTGATTTTAATCTGTGGCTGGATTAATCAAATCATGGCATTTTTTTCTGATGTTGTTGTTTAACTGGGGAGGGGAAGTGAATAATCTACAAAGTTGAAATTGTTGGTTAATGATGACTTATCTGGAAAAAAAGAGATCTCAGATCCCACAAAAATGGCAACAGCAACATTTGTGTGAAAGAAAAAAACCAGCATCTTAAAAAAAATCATGCACATGAATTATAGGAGCATTCAGGTGAGAAACAGCATAGAAGAGTAAGTATGTCCCAGAGGTAATTTCATCCATTCCCTTACTCAGATTTGGGTAAAATTTCTTTGGTGTTCCACTACGTTTTCTGTGACTTCCGAACCTTACTAGTTTTGATATGTGAACAGCATTGGGGAGAAGTCACAATAAAGTGCATGCTTGTGTTTCACTAAGATTCTCAGATTGAAAGGATCTTGGGTAACTGAAGGAAAACACTACTCTAGACCTTGGAGAGCTACATTCCCCATAAATTGGACGGCTGGATTTATGGTTGAACCAGGTATAAGAATTTCATAGAGTGATGCAATTTGATTGTTTTAAACTTAGGATGAGTGTTCTTGCTGAATTTAATATTCTTGGAAGTCATGAAAGGGAGTGGCTTAAACTGATTTTCATTAAGGTAAAGTTCCTTTTGAAATTAGAACAACTCTTGACAACTTCATGGATATATATGTAGAGTTTGCTTGACACTATTACAGAAGTAGCTTGCTATTACCTTGCTCATGCAACTGTAGAGATTTCCTGATAATCTCCTATATTTCTCCTTCTCTTCCTTCTCCTCCTTCTCCAAAGTAAATGTCATTATTTCCACATTTTACTGGAGGGGAAGTGTCCTATTCATCCTAGTGCAAATGGTCTGGACCATTGCAAAAACACTTGCCCTGCCAGCAATAATAATTCCATAGTTTCAAAATGTGTTGGCCTTTGACAATCTGCAAAGTTGCCACATAATATCTTTGCCATTTGTTCTCTCATTAAAAAAGTGTCCGATTTATTCAGAAACTAGTAGGATTGAGAGACAGATTGGTGGTAATGAAAACATGAAAAGAAGGAAAGAATGATGGTTCTCACTCAGCTTCAGTGAAAAGAGAACACAAGAGATCTGGGCAAAACTCAAATTGTAGATGCCCACAGCTATTTCAAATGAGGAAACATGATGCCTTTCCCCATGCCCTTTGGCCAAGCCCCATCTGGCTCTGCTTTCCCCAGACTTCCCCAATTGAACTGACAGACAGCTTGCAATTCTCTAGGAATATTAATCAGATATTCTCCAACCCATCAACCTCATGGCACTAGAAAGAGAGTGGAATTGGAAGCTGGAAGAAAGGATTGCTTTGACTATAAAGATCTCTCTCCTTCAAACAGCTGCATTAACAAGGCTAGCATGAAAGTGTAAAGTAAAAGAAAAAAAATCCTCGTTCAGATGCAGATTCACCTAAATAATGTTCATCTATTCTTGGAAAATTAAGGTGGGATAGAAGTATTTGGATATGGTTTGGTAATATATCTTTTGAAAGTAGGACTGGTGTGAATGTGGATATGTGTAAGAAAGAGAGAAGGAGACAAAGTAGCGGCATAATTATGTACTTCTATTTACATGGAGTGAAACTGGCACAAAATTAAAACCTTGCATGATTTGCATTTTTCTTAGTTTTTTCAAACTGCATTTAGACAAGATTTGGATTTTAAAATTCAACCATAAACAGAATTTGTTTATGTGAGGTAATAGCAATAGCACTTAGACTTATACACCACTTCACAGTGCTAATGATATCCCAAATCACATCAAAATCCAACAAATTCATAACTTGGAATAGGGAAAGAAAAAGTGGGAATGAGAAAGGCTTACTGTTTAATTGCAAATGTAATTAACCTAGCAAGCATTGAGCAAAACATTCAAGTTAGTGGTTTTCCATAACAATGAATTAAAATCAATGTATGCTTATAGTAAAGGGATATGACCCAGATTAGTGGAAAAGGGCACATGCTTTCCATTCAAAAGTACTTAATTTCATTCTCTAGTTTTTGCAAATAGAGTTGGGCATGACTCTTGGATAGAACTTTGACAAGCTATAAATTATAGCCTATAATCAATCAGGGAGTATGAGGATTCAATGCAGCTGTATTTGATATGGTAGCTTTCTCTTTGTAGTTTAAATTCCTTCTATTGAATAAGAATTTGTGTTCTTAGAACATGCTCTTAATAAGCAGCAAGCAACACAAGCAACCTCCCAGGACTATTAAGAAAATGGTCAGATATCTTTAGCTCTAAAAGGTAGGAGGAAAAAAAGTTTAGCTCTGGTGAATAAAATCTACACAAAAAGTTTGATATATTTGTTCTCTCGAAAGACATATCATCTGTATATATGAAAGCTTCTTGTCTGCAATAAAGATTCCAATCTAGCTATATTGTGCCTAAGAATCTTCTGCCAAATTGAGATTGCTGAAAAGGGAGTTAAGTACCTGCTGAGCTGATACTATTTATTTGCTCACGTGTCAAGTGACTCTAGAAACAGGGACTTCTGAAAATCAGGTTGTATGACATAGCCTAAGGATAGGGCTACTGTCCCAAGTAACAGACAAAATATTCTAAAATCACTCTGGATAGATTGGATTAATTTGTTGAGTTTTAGTAGGTGACTTTTCTCATTACTGATATTGAGGTACAAAATAAAATATAATTACAAAAACTACTGTGTTGGTTTTCATTAGTTGTTTTTTCCCTCTGTGTGTGTGTGTGTATATATATATATATATATATATATATATATACGCACATTCACATTTTTAACCAGTTGCTTTTTTGCTGAGCCACAGCAGACACATTCTTTTTTTAACCTGTCTTTTTACGAATTAGGTTTTAAGATTTCATTTTGCTTCACTGTATTATAAACTTTTATTATAAACATTCATTCATTTGCTCATTGATTCAAAGCAAGGAAGTGCAAACTATACGAAAGGTAGCTTTTTGGGGTTAATAAAATAGGTTCATTTTCATCATATAGGTAAGAAAAAGTCTCTCCATTCTTAGGTACCTTAATCCTATATTATTTGTATCTGCTATCTCTTTATATCTGCTAATGACCCATTGCTACCTATTCAATTGGTGTAAGCTGAGATTGTTGGTATGGTACCAGTCTCCATGCTATATAGCAATCTGCTGTGAACTCCTGGGAATCCATGCCATGGGTTGACAGTGATGTTCCCAAAGCTAATGAACCTAAACATTTCAAACTACCTCCCCCGGGTCAGGATATGAAGCAGTTCAGGACTTCCTGGGCCTAACTCAGGTCACATGTTGACTGAATGTGGTTTTCTTCTCAGAGCAGTGTCAACATGATCTGGAGTTGGAAGAACATTCCCTTGCCTCCTGTCAGGTTTGGTTCACGCTCTGGTAACACTAAAGTTCTCTTGCACTGCCCCCCCCTCACATTGTGGGGAAGGTGGATCTGTTTGATTGCTCTACTCCAGGTACCTAATGTACCCTAGAAGTTTCAAGAGGGAGCTTGGGTTGGTCCTGATGCTCTGCTGCATGGCCCAACTTGCTACCCCAAATAAGCAGGTCTTGGACCAGATCACACCGTGTGGCCTCTTTTCACCCATAAATTCTGAAACTCTCCTTGGTTTACAGAAAAGGGAGATGAAATGGGGGTGAAGAAATGGCTGCAATACTGCTGTAAGCAATGAGGAATGAACCCAATTAAACACGAGTTAGAACTGCTATTAAGGCTTACCTCGTGTTGGCAAGGACAGCAAAACACCAGTATTTCTCTGGTGTTATTGTGTCCATGGATAGCCATTTAGTTTTTTCAAGGTAATCCAGGCCCTCCTAGGAAGGGCTGGCTTGGAAATTTACTTACAAGATCATTGTGAGGAATATGCTAAGCATCTGTCAAATGGAGCTGCTCAGATTTGCTTCAACTCAGGCTCTAGGCTTGAAGCAGGTCCTATAGAGATGACTGAGGCTCTTTCTGACTTGGTACTCTCAGAGGAATTTGCTGGTCCTGATGAAGTGGACATAAGGTTCTTGGAATTACTAGTTTGGCTACCTTTTTTTTAGATTCATATTTCTCTTGGTTGACTAAAGCCTCCAAGGAAGTGATGTGTGACTGATTCCGGTAGTAGTGAATTCATCCCTGAGAGAGGGATCCTTGCCATTCTTGACCTCCCAGTGGCTCTCAGTACCATTGATCAGGGTATCCTGCTGGACATGTTTGGAGGCTGTGAGCAAGCAGCCTATGTGAACTAGTTTCCTTCCTTGTTTCCTTCCTTCCTTCCTTCCTTCCTTCCTTCCTTCCTTCCTTCCTTCCTTCCTTCCTTCCTTCCTTCCTTCCT
>JANHFL010007722.1:18688-34192 GCA_032468155.1 Oxyrhabdium leporinum
TCCTTCCTTCCTTCCTTCCTTCCTTCCTTCCTTCCTTCCTTCCTTCCTTCCTTCCTTCCTTCCTTCCTTGCCAGTTCTAGTAAATGTTGATCGAGAATAGATCTACATCACAGGACCTGCGTTTCAGGGTTCCACAAGGTTCAGCATTCTCTCCACTCCTGCTTAACATCTACACCACGGGGCCTCAGCCCCCAGTCTGTGGACCAGCACTGGTCTGTGGCATGCCAGCTACCAGGCTGTGCAATCAAGCAAAGCCCCATCTGCAGGATGCAGGCAGCATGCAAAAACACACCCCCTCCGGTCCACGGTAAAACCCCTCTCCAAGGAACCAGTCCCTGGTGCCCAAAAGGTTGGGGGGGGGGAGTCACTGATCTATACCATTCCACTGGGGGAGATCATTCAACAGGATGGGTTGAGATATCATCAATACATTAAGGGATACCTAGCTTTAATCTTCACTGCTAGCTGCCCAAGTGATACTGTAAAGGGCCTATCTCCTTTTCTGAAGGCTGTGGTGGGCAGGAGGTTAATGGGGAGAACAACAGGCTTCAACCCAGCAAACTTGAGTGGTTCAAGGTTTCAGGGACTCCTGAATGGAATACTGCAGTGTGTTTACAAGGGACTGCCCTTGAAGTGCAGCTAGTTTAAAATGCAGCAGTGCAAGTGCTTCCTTGATCAATGTACAATCTCTGCTCCATGAGCTGCATTGATTGTCAGTCTGCGTCTGGGTTCAAATAACAGTGCTGGTAGCTACAGTATATAAAAAGCCCTATCATGGTATCAGGCCATGTTATTTGAGGAACCACACTTCATCCTGACTGTATCTATCAATGCCATCACATCATGCTACACAGGTTCTTCCATTAGAGAATGTCATCTGATGGAATCAAGAAGAGGTCCTGTTTGATTGTGGTGCCTGCTCCTTGCACGTGATCCTCTTGGAGATAAAAATAATCAAAACTCAGTTGACTTTTTATAAGGTGTTGAGGGCACAGGTCACAGAAGTCAGAATGTATTGCAGGGTCTATGAATTGTCCATGTTGATGTTGAATTTTGCTACCGTATTTATTTATAGTGTTATCCCAGTTGCAATTATGTATTTATTGTTATGCTATTCAGTTAAATCAAAATTCTACTCCATGTCATTCTGTCACTTTTAAAAATCTTCCTCAGGTGATCCGAGTTAATCAGATATCATATAATTAATTGTGAAAAATATCCCTAAGATATTAACCAATTATCAAAATGAAATAAGGATAATCTACTCAAGGGAAGTTGTAGTTAATCATGCCTCTCTAAGCATGGCACCCAATTAAATCTAATCAATAAGTTATTAGATCAAGACCAGGGAGATCCAGGTTCACATTCACACAGTCATGAGTTTATTGAATGATTTTGGGCCAACCAATATTAGACAGAATTATTATGGGGACAGAATTGGAGAAGGGAATTGTGTATATCCTGCCATGAGCTACTTAAGGATAGATTGAAGATAAACTTAACAAAACCTTTAAACACTGGCCATTGTTTTCATGTTGAATTTAAAAAAAATGCTTGAAAGAGGGGCAGTGAAGAACGAAGAATTAGCTTGATAGTTTTAAGTATGCATGATTTGGTAATTTCAGAAGACTGAATTAGTCCTGACACAGATGTCTTCATTTACTCAGCATTTAGTTCAGTTCCTGAGTATGATAAGGTTATGCTTCGTAATCCAGAAGGTGATGCCTTTCTAGATTTGAAAGCATTAAAGTAAGAACAAGAATGGGTGGGTGGTATTGGGCCCTTTGGAAATCTGAACCTAAAGTACAGGCAGAACCTCCAATTCAGAGAAGCCATCTGCTGAAATTTCAAGTAAGGTAAAGGAGAGAAATGAAGTTTATAGAAAGGATTTACAAAGGGGATTGGGACTGAATTAATCACAAATCTATCGTAGTCCCATGGTTCCTACTAGTTGTTCAGCATTATCAATGTATTCCCCTTAAAAACTCCTTAAGATGCTAAAGTGAGCAAGCCAGCTAATGCTATCAAATGTGATTGCATGCTATCATCAGACTTGCTAAATATGATACAAATTTATCAAACAGAAGTTGTGTGTCATGTGTTATCAATTCACATATGCAGAAAACACTCATATTTTGGCCACTGAGCTCACAGATCAGGGATTTGTGGCCAATATGCATCCTGGGTTCCATATCTTCACTACCAACACCACAATGCTGGCAGAGGAGGGAACATATTGAGAGGTTTGAGACAGAAAAGGGAAATGAATCTTAGAGTTCCTTATTTTGCATTTTCCGCCATTGCTTTTTTCAAGCAAAATGTCAATCCGGGGATGTCCCTTAGCTTGTAGTGATGGAAGACAGCAATGGTTTTTTTCCTCCATCCTTCTCTATATGGCCTTCTCCAGATGTGCTGACTAATATCTGAGAATTTGGGAGCTCTAATTGGCACATGCACATGGGGTATTGGGTTCCAACCAGATGTTTGTTTTTTTGCTTAATAATAATAATGTCATTTTTGCTGGTACATAACCGAGAAAATCATTGCAGTAGATTGCAGTAGTCACTGTTGCAGCTATAGTCAAATCCAAAAAAGCTAAAATCCTGCTCAGTCATAATTCTCATAATGAATTTGAATTATGTCCTATATCTCGGATGTATTGAAAACCATTAGTCAAAACAGAATCCATTCATTTTGTGGAAGTGATAGGATTGCACCAAATTAAAATGGACATGCAGGAATATCCAGTTAATTCAGCCTACCATCCTGTTAAGCACAAGGCAATGAACAGAAATAAAATAAATGCCATCAAAAAGCAGAATGGGAATGGACTAAATGAAGCCCCGTAATAAAATATAAATGCTAAAAATAAAATAAAAATGGAAAAAAGTTTCAGAGAAGTGCTTCCCTTTGCCAACACTTCAAATACAGTAAGTCCTTGAGTTACGACCACAATTGAACCCAAAATGTATGCTGCTAAGTGAAACATTTGTTAAGTTAGTTTGCCCCAGTCTATGACTTTTCTTGCCACAATTGTTCAGTGAATCATTGCATTTGTTAAGTTAGGTAACACGGTTGTTAAGTGAATCTGACTTCCCCATTGACTTTGCTTGTCAGAAGGTCACAAAAGGCGATCCCATGACCCAGGGAAAACTACAACCCTCATAAATATGAACCAGCTGCCAAGCATCTGAGTTTTGATCATGTGGCATATGGGGATGCTGCAATGGTCGTGAGTGTGAAAAATGATCATGTCCCTTTTTCAGTGCCGTTGCAACTTTGAACGGTCAGTAAATGAACTGTCATAAGCCGAGGACCACCTGTAAAGCATTGTTTTGAATTGTTTTGCATGGCAACATCCCACAACCAACCTCAAAGGAGTTGCGTTGCAAACTGCATCATCACATACTTCTTCTCGCCCTTCCATTTGATATCCCTGCATAGAAATCTCTTTTAGAGCTTCCAAGGGCTGTTGGAAGTACTGGAGAAAGTTCCCAAAGTGATATCAAGTTACCTCAGTGTGCCCGATTGTATCACCCAAACCTTTTTAGTGAGGCAGGATATGATCTTGCTTCATTCCGGCCTAGTGCAAGAGAAATATGGTAGTTACGGTAGGACAATCTTTCCAGAACTCTTTTTTTTAATAGTCTTTCAAATACCAGTTGTTACAAGTTTGGCAATTAATTAGCTAGAATTTTCACCTATCTTTCCTTCAGGAGTTTAAAGGCAGTTTACAGAAAGGTCTCTCATCTTCTGATCTCAACAAATGTGTGAAATCCATTGGGCTGAGCGAGAGTAACTTGGCCAAAGTCTCTTTGGGTGAAAGAAGAGTTGAAACTAGATTTATTCGTTCTAGATCAACATCGCCATCATGTTTGGGATGGTGTTTTATAGCCCTGGTGCAAGTTTCTGGAGGTGAATCCAAAGTTTGGTTAAACATGATCTTTGGTCAAGTTGCCTTCTTCTGCAAAGTTAGCAGAGTTGTATAACTGGCATAACCGAGGACACCCCAAGCATAACAGCAGACATCCCAAACATATCAGTTATGTTCAGTCATCCTGGTAGATGCAGAAAAATAGCAAAGCACAAGAGGTTTATTGGGTAATTGGATTGTTAGATCCAACAGTCTTCAGATTTATTACAGAAGGACATGTTTATCCCATACCTTTGTAAAATCAGCCTAATCTAAATAAACAGCCCCTTAGCCTGATCCGAGGACACTGCTTTGATTAAAGCAGGTAAGACAATAGTCAAATTAGTACTTTTATCCATTATTTCTTCTAGGAAATCTAGATGAATGAACCCATTATCCCATTTGATCCTCAGTGAAAACCAAGTGAGTTGGCTTGAACAGTCCATGGTCATCCAGTGATCTGAATCTGTGTTTTGTTTTTTTTTCCTTTCCAATAATCCTCCCACCCACTCTGAGGGAATAGACAATTCTGCCACAGATTGCGTAGAGTCAGTATCTGGTACCCCTTGCATTTTAAGGTAAAGCTAAATTATTACATTCATACCTTATGATTGTTTCATAAGGTAAAGACGCAGTTGAGGTCTATTAACTGCATCCATGGAGTTTTCTTGGCAACAGTACAGAAGCGGTTTACCATTGCCTTCTTTCAGGATGTTTAACTAATACATAATTAGTTTCCGCTTAGTGCCAGTTGCATATTAATTGTCTCTCTAATCTATATTACAAGTCCCATTCGGCATATTAAAAGTGGGATTTGCTACATTGGATGTGGCGATGACCAATCGGCCGATTAGTTGGGTGGCACATTTTCAACAAAGCTGCTTATATCTTAAGCTTTATTAAATGAGTACATCAAGCTGACAAGAAGTTGATTATCATGAAACCTGGGCTGCAGCTTCCTCCCTTCCACCCCCACATAGTTACTGTGGCAATCATTATTCATTAAAGGTTACCAGGAAAAACGCTCTGGTTTTCAACGAATTTGCATCAAATCATGGGCCAGATCAGCCTTTCTAGCCATTTCTTTCATCTCCATAGAGACTGAAATGTGATTCTAGTTTGAAACTTAGAAGCTGCCCGTTTATAGGTTTTAAAAGCAGGTCTGCAAACAGAAAAACGGAAGTGAAGCATTCCCTAAAATGTCCAATTTTCTCCAGTTCCAAATCCTTTGTACAGCATACTAAATAACTGTAGCACCTTTTTCTAGATATAAATGTTTATGGAGCCAAGAGGTGCTATGCATGCATAAGAGGAAGGCATCAGTAAGCTTAGGAGAACCCCGAGATTGACAAAAGCTAAAAGAATGAAACAAAAAATAACAGTAAAAAGCACAATTTAAGGGAGGCTAAATATGTCAGAAGGCATGGACGACTAGTCAAGTTTAGGGGGAAGCAGAAAACGAGGAATGGGGAAAACTGTAATGGGGTATCGTGGCAAAGGGCACTGCTGTTAACCAGACCCTTAAAAACACTGTGTGACTGAATTTTGCTGAAGAACCTATTCGTTGATAAAAAATGCAAACATCTGGATGCTTATAGCAAGCCAAAAGATGACATTATTAGACCTACTTTTTATTATCTAACTGTGTCATACTGACTACTAGTCCAGCAAATACTCTGTTCCCTGAACATTGTGGAATTTACATAAATCCCAATTAATTTGTTCCAGTGCCTTTAATTTACCTTAGTCAGGGCTAATTTTAGCTGAAACATGGCAATCTTTTTTGTTAGATTTTCCTAGAAATCTCTCAAAATGTTTATATATAATTGTCTAAAAGCAGAACCTTTCTTTTCCCAGAAAGATTAATTTTTTATTTCAGATAGAGTTTCATTATAATTTAGTTATCGATGCTATTGTACTCCACCTTGCTATTCCATTTGTTGAAGTTATGTGAAACCCTTAGAAATCCTACATAGGATTTGCCAGCTTCCCTATCCAATTATTTCCGCTTTTATTTTAAGCATAATTGAATAGATGTTAGCTTGGCTGTGGATTTTCCCTTTGTAGGAACGAAGACCAGATTATAGGCAAGTAAGGAGAATTTCAACTTCAGGATTTCCCATGAGAGAAAAATATGTCCCACATGCATAAGGTTGCAGAATCAATCCCTCAGCCAAAAGTTGGGAAGGCAAAACAGTTGCCTCAGACCCAGGGAAATCATTGTCAGACATTGCTAAAGATACAGTGATAGATAGACCAATGGTTTGGCTTAATAGAAGGCAGTTCTCTAAGTTCTGATGTCTAAAAAAAAGACTTGATCACAGAACCATTTGTGAACCCCAAGGCAAACATGGGCATGGTGCCTGTCAGCCCTACTAGGGCAGAAAACCAGAAGACCAGGCCAGAAAAATAACTCCACAGGAAGACCAGAACTACACTTTATGGAGATTGGATATAATAACAAGATCTTACAATTCTGATTGTATTATACTTCCTCACCCTCTTCTACTCTCCCATGAATTAGGGAGGCATTTCCCTGAATCACTTCTAAATGTTATCTTGTTCCCCAGGATCTAGAAAAAAAGATTCATCATATTTTTGTCAAAGTCACCACCCTTATTGTCTGTAGTAGCACACCAGACTATAGTCATCGTTCTGCAACTATTGCTGCTAGAAAATGCAAAAAGAAGAGCAAAGAGCCATTGCATTTTAAGCAATGCCATGTAGCTGCTGGACTACATTAGAATTGTGTATTGCTAAATTATGCAGACCTCAGGTTATGGCTGGATTCCATGAGTTGTAATTTTGAGGAAAGGACTTGTCTTCAAAATAAAACCCTGCTTAGGTCAAGGGTGAATTATATAATGCACTAAATGTGTTATAACAAAGAATAGTATTTATACTTCCTATATTATTTCTTTAAGATTTTAGAACTTAGTCTCACTGAATTGATATGGATTGTATTGTTATTTTTTCAGGATAAAGAGATGGCCAAACTCTACCCCAAGCCCAAAGAGATGGCTGAACTCATATCTTCTCAATCCTGGATCAACGAAACGTTGAGTACCCAAAATGAAACAAAGGACAAAGACAGCCGGCAAGCCGCCTATGAGATGCTTTCTGACCTTAATGACGAGAATGACAGTATTGAGGAAGAAGAGGAAGAAGATAATGGGAAGCCCAAAAGAAGGGGGCCAAAGAAGAAGAAAATGACCAAAGCAAGGCTGGAGCGATTCAGGGCGCGCCGAGTGAAAGCTAATGCTCGGGAACGAACACGGATGCATGGACTTAATGATGCGCTTGATAACTTGAGGCGGGTGATGCCCTGCTATTCTAAAACACAGAAACTGTCCAAAATTGAGACACTGAGGCTAGCCAGGAACTATATTTGGGCTTTGTCGGAGGTTCTGGAAAGTGGGCAGACTCCAGAAGGCAAAGGTTTTATGGAGATGCTATGCAAAGGTTTGTCCCAACCAACCAGCAATCTTGTTGCTGGTTGTCTCCAGTTAGGACCACAATCTCTGTTCCTGGAGAAACATGAGGAGAAAGTCCCTGTTTCTGACTCAACTGTGTCCAGTCATGGTTTTTCGTACCAGTCTCCAGGATTGCCCAGTCCGCCCTATGGAAGCATGGAGACACACCTTGTACATTTAAAGCCTCCCTCTTTCAAAACTCTGGTGGATACTTCCTTTGGCAATCATCACCAAGACTGTGCATCTCCGGCATATGAAGGTCCCTTGACACCTCCTCTGAGCATCAGTGGAAATTTTTCCTTAAAGCAAGATGGGTCTCCAGACCTAGAAAAATCATACAGTTTTATGGCCCACTATCCATCTGTTAGCCTGAGCCGTGCTCATGGGCACACCTCCCATTTTTCAACCACGGTGCCCAAGTATGACCTCCCATTAGATGTGACCTATGATTCTTATTCTCACCATGTGGTTGGAGCACAGCTCAGTGCAATATTTGGTGAATAAGCCAAAGAGATAACTGGCAAATGGTTTTTAAATGGATTTTTAAACTTTTTTTAAAAAAAAAATGGTAGCATCAAAAATATTGTACCAAATATTGGTACATTAAAAAAAAAGACTTTTACTTATTCAGACTATGATGGATTTTATTCCCATCTGATTTCATGGGAAGCCCTTTGGGGGAAAAGGAAGCAAAGAATGTCCACACTGCTGTGAACTTAGACTTATTTTAATAGCTCTAATTTATGGGCTTTTAAGCCTATCATCTCAACGATTCCTTCTTGCATGACTATTTAATTTGAAAGCAGGTGTAACATTCTTATAATACTGGAAATTTTAGAATCAAATTGAACTCACGCACAAATCTCCTTGCAGTTCTGCAGAAAACAGGGCAGTCAATTGTGTTATTACCAGTGATGTCCTCAAATCTTCTATTCTATTTGCTAGCAGTATTTCTGCCTTTGATCAGGATTTAATTCCAGCTCCAGTCCATTTTAGAATTAAAGCAATGTTCTAGATTACCAGTTACTTCCTTAGAGTTGAATGATAAAGAAAAGGAGAGGTGCCTGAGTGTCACAAGATAACATAAGTTTCTCCCTTCAGAATTCAGAATGACTTTCCTCAATGGTTCTATGTAAATACTGATCAGCACAGGAACAAGATGGTACCCTGTGAGACACTATAGATTTTTGTCCTGTTCCACCTGTTAGGAATATTATCCTAGCTTATTATTCAAAGATCAGATACAGCCCTCTGATTCCTGACCCCTGAATGCACTCTAGGTTTAGGTCCATCAGCTACACAGTTCTACTTTGGGGAGACATCATCACCCACAACACCATAAACCTCTACATTCAAGCTCCTGATTATGAAGAATCAAGCCATGATAAAGGGGGGAAGGGAGGGGGCTTTGTGATTTCTTCCCAAAGGACTTTGGTGAAAACTGAGAGTATGTAAAGCATCCCAATCTGAGCACACCAAAAGAATTGATGGCACATTGACTCTTTATGACAGTACATTAATTACCTTCTCTTATATGGGAACAATTTTAGAGGTAGAGAAAGTGGCAACTAGGAATCTCATTAAGAGGATGTCTCTTCTCAATTGTGCAGTGAAGAAGCATCATCTCACATATTGAAAGCAAGAAATAACTGAGACGTTTCCAGAAGACAAGCTGAAGTAATTGTGCCTCAGTTCCACTAATGGAATGGGTGTATGTATGATGACTGTATATGTAACAATGTGTCCTTGTTAGCACTTCAGGACTTCAGAATAATAGCAATAATGGAACTGCTGATGTTCTCCAACCCAGCTTTATCACTCCCAAGATCTATGTAGGTTTTCCCAAACAGAACTAAACTGCGCCAGCCTCAAATCAAGCAAGATATAGGTCCACTTTTTTCTTCTTTTCAATCTTTTCTGGTTACACTCCAGAGAATGGTTGACTTGCAGCATTTCTCATCCTGCTCGTAATCTGTATATACTTGAAGGAAAACAAATATAAGGATGCTCATGTTGAACTGGTGGGGTCTATTGTGTAGAAACAAATCTGTCTATCACCGACTGCTATTCTGGAGCTGTTTATTTACAACAAATCATAATCATCTAAAACCTAGCTGTGGACAGTCAATATATGTTCGGGCATGACTTTTCTATAGTTATATACAGGGCATAATGTGCAGTATGCATATGAATACTGTACATGTGCTAGCAACTTCCTAGAATGTGAGAGATCCCATTTCCAGAACCTCATTTGATTGATAGGGTTAGCTATCTGAATGACCTCCTGTTTTACTATTATACTGTTGTCAGCTTTTCCACACCCATGTCCCAATTAAAATTGCCATTATCTTCAGTCCAGAAGTTTAAAAATATAATTTGATTCTATTTATCCAGTGAATTCCATGAATCAATAATGATAGATTCCATCTTAATTTTAATTAAAAATGAGTGGCAACCCCATGAGAGTTTCCAGGAAGCTAAATAGCAGATGGAATCCCCCCCCCTTTTTTTTAGAAATTAGAACATGTAGCAATACTTCTTTCCATGGAAACTAAAACTGAAATAGAGCTGAGCCAAAAGTTCTCAGAAGACTTTATTTTAATGTATTCTGGAAAAATTCTATTTTTTTTCTTAAGAATTCCACCAAGAAGAGAGGTGGTTTTTTTTTCCAAATATCCCTGACACTTTGGAAGCTTCAGGCATCATGTTTCACCCATATCTTGTTGGCTAAGGAAGATCTTAGCCAAGACACTGAGGAGGATCCAAAATGAGGCCAGATGGTTAATTCAGCATCCGCTGTTCTTGAAGAATTGCCATTAGACCTGGAGCAATTCAGTAAAATTCTGCCCCCATTTCTGTTGACAGATAGATTCATTTGTGTACAACTCTCCCATAAAGGATTGTTCCAGAGAATAAATAGGGTAGGGAATTGTACAATCAAGGCAACCTATCTTGATCCATATTGTTCCTCAGTGTTTTTAACATTACCCAGATCTTCCCCCATTTTCATTACAGCCTCATTCATTAAGTAATAATAGCAATAGCACTTACACTTATATACTGCTTCATAGTGCTTTAGAGCCCTCTCTAAGTGGTTTACAGAGTCAGCATATTGCCCCCAACAATCTGGGTCCTCATTTTACCAACCTCAGAAGGATGGAATGCTGAGTCAGCCTTGAACCTGGTGAGATTCGAACTGCCAAATTGCAGGCAGACAGCAATCAGCAGAAGTAGCCTTGCAATACTTCACTGTCACCACTGCACCACCAAGGCTCAGTAAGTATCAGTATCTATCTATAAAATGGATAGATAGATAGATAGATGATAGTTTAGAGAGATAGATAGATGATAGATTAGAGATATGGATAAAGAGATAAAGACATAGAGTGATAGAGAGAGATATAAAGAGAGAGATAAGAGAGAGAGAAAAAATCAAACTCAAGACTTCAGAAGGGTGAGCTGAAGGTGCAAGATACATATGGATGGGAGAAAAGGTGATAGAAGCAGTAGTTTAGCTTGGTATGTCTAGAAAAGAGAAAGAAAAAATAGAAAAGTTAACCTAGAAATTAGCCTAAGCATATAAGGGAATAAGGCAAAGATTTATGTTAATAAGAAGACTTATCATAAAGAAGTAAGTCAGTGCATGAAGCTTTTTTCCGTGCAGCTATCAACAAGAGAGGGGAACTTGGTTGTTTGCTAAGGAATTTAAATCATCAGTTGGCACTTTGGTCAACACAGAGAAAAAAAGTCTGGCAAGTTTCACCTATGAGGAAATCACCTAGCAGATTGGCAGAGAAAGATTATGGCTTTAATAAGGATAATAAAAGAGAGAAGAAAAGTGAAATGGAAACTGATCCACAAAGAGGAACCAAAAGGCCAGAAAACCAGCTACAGGAGACTTTTCACAGAAACAGACATTGGAGGGAGAATTTGCTAAAGGGAGTGGGAAGAACTCTTTTGCTTAAGTATGTACTGTGCATCTGAACTTTTCTTCACATTTAAGCAGTATATAGGAAACAGATGAAGTGAAAGCTTTGAGCAAGGTATCAGGATACAGAAAGATTCATTGCACTGATGTCAATAATTTAGCATGGTGTAAAATTAATATTATATTTATGTTGATACTGTCCATGTGACATATCCCATTTGAAAAATAATTATTAAAATTATATACTTATATGTAATTACTGTATATTATATTATTATATAACTCTTGATAATATAAGTACAAGTAGACCTCGACTTACGACCACAACTGAGCCCCAAATTTCTCTTGTTAAGTGAGTTTTGCCCCATTTTGCGACCCTTCTGGTCACAGTTGTTAAGTGAATCACTGCAGTTGATAAGTTAGCAACCTGGATGTTAAGTGAATCTGGCTTCTTCATTGACTTGCTTGTGAGAGGTTTCAAAAGGGGATCACATAATCCCGGGACACTGCAACGGTCATAAATATGAACCAGTTGCTAAGCGTCCGAATTTGGATCATGTGATTGTAGGGATGCTGCAAAAGCCATAACTGTGAAAAATGGTCACAAGTCACATTATTCAGTGTCGTTGTAACTTTGAACAGTCACTAAACAAACAGTTGTAAGCAGAGGACTATCTGTACATTGGTTTTCTGTTCCTTACCCAGAGCTTTAACTTTTTCCTTACAGGATGTTGCAAAAGAAAAGGAATCATCTCTTTGTCCTACCCATACTACCGATAATCAATGATTTAGTACTAGAGTTATTTAAACTAAATTATTCAAGAATTGACTGGGATCCTGCCTGGGAATTTCCAGCAGGAATTAGCTCTTTGAATTCAGAGTCAGCTTCTGTATTAGCAATGTGGCAATGGACACTGGTGATCTTGAAAAGTGGAGCAGGGAGAAGTAGATATCTCTGAATTCTTATACTGTTGAGATAGAATTAGAAAAGATAGAAGAAGTGAATAAATGTTTGGTTCAGGGTTGATTTTTAAAAAAAAATGAAAATGAGCAGTGTATATGGGTTTGTTGTTGTGCCAATTTTACCAAATTTTGAGGGAGAGGGTTTGCTATGATGATACAGTAGAGAATTTTGGGACTGGAGCTTTTATTGTAATAATATGTTGGGAGGGAACAGTGTGCATTTTCTAAAAAAAATCATGTACATTTGAAGAAAAGTACAGAGATTTTTAAAACAAGAAGGTAAAACTCTCTAGGATGTACTGGGGGAATGATTCCTAGGGAAAACAGTTCATTATTCTCCTGTGGAACTTCTGCAAACAAGGGGAAAAGAATTTTGAGCCCTGTTATAATGTCCCAGTCACTGAGAAACTTTCTATAGGAATATCTCACCACAAAGAATAGCTTGGACATAAATGTCAGTGGAGTAGGATGGTGGGGAAAAAAAGAAAATAATTGTGGAATTGTAGATGTAGCCATATCCCTGTCCTCTTCTCAATCAGATGTTCCTTCCTGGACCTGTTGGAAGGAATGTACTATAATATGGGGCAAAATATCTTCAAACAAAAACAAGACAGTCCAGTTGCCTCTTGAAAAAGCACCTTTGGGACAACCATGACCTGAATGCCTGAGAAACTCCATAGACATCTTAAATTCTTGTTCCACACCAGATCTTGTAAGGAAAGGAAACACTTGCTCCTGAGGAAAGGAAGCAAGAAGAAACTTTTCTTCTGCCCAGATTTTGGGGTAGTGGTGGTGTATGGCCTTAACAATTATGGAAAATCAGAAGCCTATGTTGTTAGTACTTTGGACAACCTGGACACTATGCAAGAGGGTACCAACCCTTGAGATTTTGTCTCGTAATCCGAAGTAAATCTTCCCCCCAAGATCAGGGAAATACCAGAGTACTTAAAATGCTTAATCTGCAATTCATCCAGAAGACTTGTAATTTGCATAAGGTACCTCAGCATGATATGAAACACCTTTTGTGAGAGATATGAGTAATAGCTTTGCAAGACTGAGCAGATAAGAATAAAGAATTGATGTGAAGAACAGCACTGATGTTCTCATTTTGCTTCAGTTGTAGGTGGCATTCACAGCTCACTTCTTATTACATTCATAATCGTAATGCCACTCTTCTCCCCCAAGTACCAAAGTAGCAGTGTATGAATCTGGAAATTTCATACTTAGGTCTCTTTAATTCTTTTAGTATTTTTTGTAGCTGCTGCAGCCAGTTAAGCGGTTTCTTAGGAAAGCAGAATTGCCATCTCTACTTTTATAGTCAGTTCTAACAGGAAGAAGAAGCACAAATTGGCTTCTTGAGTGTATCTGTCTGCTTGATAAACTGCAGAATGCCACTTGAATAAAGAACCCCCACCCCTCCACCTCCATGAAAATAACGTAGCTTTTTTGCCTCTAAGTTTTGAAAATTGATCCCAGGAAGCTATGGCTATGCCTGGTATCTACTTTTATCTCTAAATGAATGCCTACTGCCTGGGAGGGCTAAAAGCCTTGGCTTTATCATCATTCCTTTCAGAATGTAAAGTAGAAGCAGTATTTATAGCAATAGCAATAGCACTTAGACTTATATACCTTTACAGCCCTCTTTAAATGGTTTACAGAGTCAGCATATTGCCCCCAACAATCTAGGTCCTCATTTTACCGACCTCGGAAGGTTGGAAGGCTGTCAATCTGGAGCCTAGTGAGATTCAAACTGCCAAATTACAGGCAGCCACTAGTCAGCAGAAGTAGCCTGCAGTACTGCAGTCTAACCACTGTGCCACCACGGCTCTTATAACTATATAAATACCATAAATATAAATTTAATAAACAAATTTCTTGATGAGTGAGGATTAATCAAGCTGAAGCTGATGAACATTATGCTCCTATTACAAAATATTTCTGATGTTATTGGTGGCGAAGGTCCCTTCAAACAGGCCAGGAGTATGTTTGTTTTCCAACTACAGGTAGTCCTCATTTAGCGATGTTTGGTCAGTCATTAAGCAAAGCAGCCACTAAGCGAAACCACAACCATACATATGACCTTATTTCAGCTTTGTTTGCTTTACAGATCTGCAAAGGTTGTAAATGTGACCATTGGTCATAAAGTCACTTTTTCATCTCTGTTGTAAATGCAAATGTTGATAAACAAGGACTATGTGCACTTTATTAGAATATATTTTACAACACACGCACACACACACAAATTTGTTCACATTCATACAAGTATCAAAGATGATTAGGAGACTGGAGCTAAAACATATAAATGGTTGCTGGAATTAGGTACGTCTTGTTTAATGAAAAGAAGGAATAGGAGTGACATGATAATAGTGTTCCAATATCTCAGGGGTTACCACAAAGAAGAGGGAGTCAAGCTGTTCTCCAAAGCACCTGAGTGCAGGACAAGAAGCAATGGATGGAAACTAATCAAAGAGAGAAGCAACCTAAAACTAAGAAGAAATTTCCTGACAGTGAGAACAATTAATCAGTTGAACAACTTGCCTCCAGAAGTTGTGAATTCTTCAACACTGGAAGTTTTTCAGAAGAGATTGAACAACCGTTTGTCTGAAATGGTATAGGGTTTCCGACCTGAGCAGGGGGTTGGACTAGAAGACTTCCAAGGTCCCTTCCAACTCTGTTATTCTATTCTGTCTATGATAACGGAAGAAAGTGAGAGTTATCGTTCATTGATCAAATGAATAAAAGAAATTGGGAGATTTCAAAGCGCTCTTCATGGGAGTATCTCTTCATGGGAGTATTCCAACATTGTATCTCCATCTTTTATCCTTATGAAGTATCCACTCATGATTTCTATGGTTCTCCAAACAAGTTTTTGGATCACTGAACAATATCGGTGTTGGGGACCATCAAGACTAGGATCTCTAAGGAAATTCCATAACAGAGTCCCATCACATTTTCGTAACGTTTAAGAGTTGCTTAACAGAAGCAGAGATATGTGTATTACAATAGAAGATAATCTCTATAGTTCATAGTTGAACTGTGGAGTACTCTGAGCTTGTTTGTTTGTTTCCAGACATTTCAGTACCCAACTAGGTAACATCATCAGTGCTAGTGAGTATGGGATTTGCTTCCTGTTTATATACGATAGTACCCCTTGCAAGAGTTGGTAGGGGTAAGATTTTTTTCTGTGTAGTTTCTTGATTAGGATATTGTCTTCCGCTTGGCTGTTT
>JANHFL010007723.1:9585-37253 GCA_032468155.1 Oxyrhabdium leporinum
GTGTGTGTGTGTGTGTGTGTGTGTGTGTGTGTGAGAGAGAGAGAGAGAGAGAGAGAGAGAGAGAGAGAGAGAGAATATATATAAATATATGTAAAATATATATTCATGCTGATTGTAACAACTGCTTAGTGAAGCACTATAAATATATTATTATATTTGAATTAAAATCATATTTATATAATGGATGTGTTACAGAACTTTAAGGATATTGGCAGAAAAACATATTTATTTCAGGAACTGAGGAAAAGTCTACTGAACAATGGTGTCAAAATGTACCCAGGTATTATTCAATGGTGAATAATCAGAACTCCATGTGCTGCATGGAGGGTAATGTATGGTTTGTTTGGTTTTTGACATTCATGCAATATCTGACATATTTAGATGTTTGAAAATATGGAGAAATTGAGAAATTGTTGACATTCTTTGTTGTTCTCTTAATATTCTTAATGTTTTGGATCCCTTTATTAGAAATATTCAGACTCTTTAAATAGCTAAAAACTAGAAACGCACCATGAATACTTTATATGGACCCAAACAGATTTTCTGAAAGTTGCTTCACTTACCAGATAACTTCCAGAGAGATCTACTGGAATATAAACATTAGAGTGAGACTCAGAATCAGAAAAGATACTGGCCTTCTGTTATACTTTAGCAATCCTTATAATGGATGGAGAACTTGCAGTTCTTCTCCAAGACAGGATACTTTGCTATGACTGTTTACAATTATACTTCACCAAAGCGATTCTGAATGTATCAGTGCACTGCTTACACCTCCTAGTTAATGGAATACAGGCAAACATATGTTCGTTTCCCAAGCAATCTCTAAATAGAAATCCTAGCTTCTATAGAACAATATGTTGGGAATAAAAGTAGCTTTTGGTGTGCTTGTGGCATACTGACCACAATGTGCTCTGAATGGCCCAGTATTGTCCCTTAGCAGGAAATATGCTTGAAGCACAGATGTGGCTAAAGCTGGTAGTCTGCTATAATACACCATTTTCACTTTCCTAAAAAGTATTACATGAAAGTCTCTTATTGGCCAAAATGATGATGAGTGGCAGAAATCAATATTTATGGGCCCAAGTGATAACAATGACATATTGCAGACTGTGAATTGGAATAAAGAGTAAATGATAACTTGCATGAATTAACTAATGAAAGAAAAGAAACACAAATATATTGTGCAGCAAAGAGAGAGGGTCAAGATATAATAAATTTGCACGAATATGGTCTACTTTGTGGAGTTGATAAATAAAGGTATGTAAGTGGAGATACAGATTTATTAATGAAAGGACCAACATTGGATGGAAAGTCATAACTCTTGTAAAAATGTTTTCAAGGCTGCAGGAATAGACACGATGCTATCAGCAGAACAGATTATTTGGTTTGATGTTCCAATTAATCACAGATCTGTATAATGAGTAGTTTATTCCTTACATCAAAACAACAATAACGATAACAACAACAATCCCACGAGTCCCATCAAGAATATCAAGAAGCCTCAGAATTTCTAAGGAAGCCTATGGCTCTGTGTATACCCTGGAAATGATACTGGTGGGGAAGCCTCTGGTTAGAAGTGTCCCATTGTCATATGAAAAAGAGAGAAAGGAAAGAAGGAAGAAGATGATGGGAGGAGTTTGCCTTGTAGTAATTGAAGTTTGATGCTGGACAACCATTATTTGAGAAAGTCCATAACAGGATTTTACATTCCAAATGGAATTTAATGCCTACCACCTCAGAAGCATTGAGGACTGTGGTTTAGAGATGTTTATCAATGTAGAACAGCTTACTATGGCAATTGGGACTGGAATTGCCATCACTAAGTAACTCAGTTATAAAGGGTGTATGTATGGCTTATCAGTTGCAACTCTAACACTCCTGGTTGTTGTCATTAAACACTTTCTGGTTCACAAGAATGTAAGAAGGGGAGAACATACCCTTCTTACAATATACCTTTCATGTAATCAGAGATTTTTTATTATAGCCAATCTCAAAAAAGTAGCTTTAGAGGTGCTCTGGAGTTGATTTTCTGGTCTGTCTACCTAGTGGGATTGACAGCAACCTAGGTTAGGCAAAGAAGTATTAACAATATGACTCATTTAAAAAAAATCCAGCATGGCATTTCTTCTCTCTTTGCTCTAGGTATATTGATGCAAAGGGTACAGAATAATAAAAAAAGAGAATAAATAAACAGCTGGGACTTTGTAGGTAATGATAATGAGAGCAAACACAGGATGATCCTCCCCAGATGAACATGTTTTGGCAATGGCAGATCACCAGAAACCCTCTAGATCAGGGATGTCAAGCTCACGTCGTCACGGTGGCATCACGTGAAGTATCAGGACTTTTTTCCCCTTCGCTAAACTGGGTGTGGCCATGGCCAGCGCATGACACATCCGCCCTTGGGGGCCAGGAGTTTGACAGCCCTGCTCTAGATGTTCTAGATGACTTCTAGATGTTGATGAACTTCAGTTCCTCTAATCCTTCACCCTTGGCCATGCTGCCTTGTGTTGATGGGCACTAGCTATAGTCCAACAACATCTGGTGAAATACAAAAGAAATGTGGAAGTTAAACTTAAATGCTGCCATAAAAAACAGGGAAAATAACATCCTCTTTGAAACTGATTACATATAAAGCTGCATCCATCTCCCGTCCACTGTTGCTTTTTAAAAAAAAAAAATTATACCAAACTTATTCTGTAGTCTATTAAAAGGCATTGCTTATCTTTCTCCTCCACTGTGCTGTTCTACAGAATGCCAGTGTTCTCAAATAAAATAAATGAACTGTCAAAATATTGAACTGAGATTTAGGAATTTACTAGCATAGGAAGATTAAGACAATTATAGCTTAAATTGGTACCATTTTGGGCTAATTGGTTGCAGATATAGAGCAATGCCTGAATGTGTTGATTTGAGAAAGAAGCATGATTGTATTTAACTGTTAGTAGAGAAGAAAGACATGGGAAGACAATTAAATTAAAGGTGTAAATCTGCATACCTGTGCTACAACATCAAGTCCACCTGATGATCTTTTCTTTTCTGATCTAAACTGGTATTAAAAGGAATGTTGTATAATTGTACAAGCATGTGTAGCAATGCAACTGTGACATAATTATTTAAAGTCCAGTTTTATTGGCATGGAATTAGAAAAGGAAGACAAATTGGAATGAAAACTTCCTCAATGTTCTTTTTACAAAGAAATACTCTCTCAACCACATTATCCTTTGAAATTTGCATTTCTTCCCATTTTGCAATTCAATTCTCCAATGAAAGCAGCATGTGGATTATGGAAATTGGAGATTAAACTACTTTTCTTTGTAACAATAATGCACTAAAACACATTGTGTTAGGTAAGGCTGCTTCCAGAAAGGAGCGTATTAATTGAAACCTGTCTACAAAATGTGCATTGTAGGAGAATTGCATAGAAAATCATAGAACTCTAAAGAATTTTATGCAATTCTCCTACAATGCAGTCAATGCGTTCCTCCTCCCCCACTTTTAAATAATTTTCTCAGATTGATGTGAAAACAGAAATTGGGAAAATAAGAAAAGGAAAAAAGGAAGTTCATCCATCAGTCCATCTATCCATCACTTCTAACTAGTTGAAAGCAAACAACAAATGGAAACAGCTAGCTATTATCATTAGACATAATTTTTCCAAAATGTGTGTAGATTGTTTTTTTTTAAATTTGGAGGAAAGAAAGAATTTGGGCAACGGAAGTGGAAGATTGGTGTTCGTAGTAGTGGAATTTTCCCTCTCTAACATTTCCCCGAATTTATACAGTCTGAACATATTTTAGCTCCAGTAGGAGAAATATCAGAAGAGGCAGTTTCATCCTTTGCTATAGTCTCAGGGTATAATGTTTTATCTCAGCATAATGGCAAGCCTGGTTGTAGTTCATTTTGTTTATTTTCTATTTCCAAAGTTGTCTTCAAAGGGCAGCAGATATACAATTGCCTAGGCCTTAATTATGGGAGTGAGGTGTGACTATCCAAAATGTACTTTGGAGAGTGAAAATGATCAAATAGATCAGGGGTGTCAAACTCGTGTTGTCACATGACATATTGCAACTTCCCCCCCCTTCGCTAAACAGGGGGTGGGCATGGCCAGCACGTGATGCATCTGGTCCACTGCCTGCAAGTTTGACACCCCTGAAATAGATGTTTGTGCTCCATCTTTCTATTTATGTCAAATGCAAGATGGCTTCCAATAAAATATACAGATTATAAAACAGAACAGAGTCGATGCAGTTGAAATCAATGCCAATACTGAAATTAATAATTAACATAATTAAGAGCTTGTCTTACCTTCTGCTGAAATATTGTGAGTGAAGCGAGGTGCATTCTGTAGGTTGAGCGTTGCACCAGAGAAAATCTTTTCTCAAGTATTGGAGACATGAGCTTTTAGTAACAAGGCATCTTCAAAAATGGCTGTCTTGATTATTTGAGTATCCAGACAGGTTCCTAGTAGTGAGGAACTGCTTTGGTATCATTGCCATCATACAATAGCTATAGGCGTGTTCAGGAGCCAAAATGGATAAAATCCATATGAGCTGAGGCTGATTTTAAAAAGAGGACAATACTTAAGTAAAGTATTAGCTGGGCTTGCTGTCTGTAGGTTGGAAATTAATGATGATCTTTTCTCAAAAAATATAGAGTGGCTGTTTTAATTACATACCAATGTCTAACTATCCAGTAGTGATTATAATGAATGAATCTTAAGTTTAAATATTAGCACTTGGACTTTAACTTACATGGGTTCTGCTATCTGAGCCTGTTTGTCATGAAATAAAACACAGACCTGGAGCATGCTGAAACCTTAAAGTTATATGTGGCCCCAAATTTCCAAAGAAACCATACAAACCATACAATTACCATTAGCTATTAATGTATATTGGGAAACACCCACAAATTTTAGCCTTATTGTCAGCTGTTTATGCTGTTTAAACAGATACACACATGTATGCACATGCACACCCAGTGCATACAAGCTGACAGGAATTATAAATGTATTACCAAATGCAACAGCATTGCTTTCCGTTTAAGGAACCAATTGGATATAAATAACTTCTTGCTAAAAACCTTTGATTGAAAGGAGAATCCTTCAGAACTGGGAAAATTAATGCTGCTTTCAACAAAAGAGCAAATAGAAAGTCACCATCAAAGGCAGACAAATCTTAAGATTTAGTCACAAACTCTAATGCATACAGTAATTAGTACCAAAGTCGATAGGCTGTGGTAGCATATGAAACAGATCTGAGCTTGAATCAAACACTACACTTGAATGCCCTGGGTGCCTGTTTTAAATCAGAGCTAGGCTGCTTGGATCTATCTTTATTCTCAAAACTGCAAGGGTTTCTTCTAATTGTTGTGGCTCCTGCACATGTGTGATTTAACACATATGTGCAAAAATATAGTTCAGGTGGCTTATTTTGCTTCAAAATACTTTGCAAATAAACTTGTCCAGTAAGCTGCTAAAAATCGGGATAGAGTTCACTATTTTCAAATTAGTCTGTAAGATATTTCTATTTGGAAAATTTCTTATTCACAATGCTGGTGACAGACTCTGGAGCTAGTCTTATCAATCTTTGTAAAGAATTATGAGCAATATATGTACAGAGCGGGAAAACCTGCATTTTTATAGAGGCTTTACTTTTCAACAGCTAAGATCACTAGGATATGTCTTCATTCATAAATTCAGCTTTTATGTCTGTCCATGATTCTGAGTGACTAAATTTATGTACCAGACAATAGAATCAATCGGTTCTTCTGGACTTCATCTCCAGAAACAGTAGTAGGACTTTTCAATCAGCCTTTTTGAAAAATCAGTTCCATCTGGCTTCTTTTCTTCTCTGAAGTATATCTAATAAATATTTAAGTCAAAACTACACAGGATTCTTGGGAGGACATCTTGATAATCACATTGCTTTTGTTGCCATCTAGCAAACATTTTGTTTTATTTTAAAGAAATTTATATGACTACCCAAAGCTTATAATTTATGACTCTCAGCAACATTAGCGAAAAATATCAATCAAAATTAAACCAAAAACATAATTAAACTACAATAGTACTCCCAAGTTCTTTCCCCTATATAATGACATTAATTAAATAAATACACAATTATAGTTGTTTTGTTTTATAATTTTTTCTTCTCTGGGGACTGCTCAAGACTGAGAAAATGTAAACACAAAACATACATGAGCATTTAAAAATGCAAGATAGAAACAATGATCAAACAAAATTCAAAGGTATAACAGTATAAAAATGTTATAACCCTGGCTGCAGATTTTTCCACATTATATCACCGGGAAAGTGGGAACTGATTGAAGTCTTCTTCACACTGAGGGTGAAGAAGGCCGATAGAGACCATGGCATGATATAAGTTGCCTTGAATTTCTGACATGATGATCCTCTGTAAGAAAGAGCAGTTTGGACATTTTTGCAGGTACAACTTTTAGGCCTTCACAATGTCAGTTATGGATAAATAGTAAGAAAATATACTGGGGTTTTGAATGTGGTCTGAGGGTTAACGTGCAACAAATCAGGGACCCTCAAAACAGGAGATATTTAAGGCACCCCATGAGAAACTGAAATAAAATAGCCATATTTGAAATAGAATGAGGATATGTGCAAAGTCTAGATCTCCTTTTTGGAGGTTTTATATTCCAAAGTATTGAAATTAACTATAAGGGTTCCTTTAAAAAAACATATCAGATCTGAAACCTGTTCAGAATATCTGCATGAGGCTGAGTCAACGTCTGCTGTTAGTTGATTAGAGACATCTTGAAAGAATTGTTGGAGCAGCCTTTCTCGCAAGTCTGGAGTTAGCCTTCTGTCATTTGGGTGCTCTTTCACAATTGAGTTCATGCATGCAAGAAAACAGTTGATTGGAAGCTTCAAGGACCTGCATGTAATCAAAAGCTTTGAACTCTTTGTAGTTTGTGAAGTTGCCTTACCCCTAGCTACAGGGTCTATCAGAATATATTACAATGACCTAAACCAGCATCACCAGCAACAGCTGTGAGTTTAATCCATACATTAGTTCATTAATTCGCAGTAAAATATTTTCAGCTTGCCTCTTATGCCACCGAGAGGAGTGTTTTGGGTGTTTGGCAAAATATATAGCTTCACTGAAAAGTTACCAACACTTAACCTTTAAAAAATTGTGTAGGTTCTGTTCTGGTCTATTAGGATTTCTGTTGAGCATTCTATTTTTTTCCAGTGCTGTTAAGCTAGGAGTCCTTCTGTAAATATATTGATATATTTATATTGATTTAAAGCTGCATTGCAAAGATATGATGAGCACCATCTGAATGAATTTTCTAATCTTCATTTCAAGGATTACTGTAACACTTTCTGTGGAAGTACAAAATATGCAGGCAATCATGGGGAGTCAGGGATTTGGAACTTTGAAAGTATGTGATTTGTTTACTGTCCTGTATTGCCAAATGTCTGTCAAAATGCATAATCCTTTGGGATAGAGTGCAAAAATCTAGATAACCACCAAGATGGCAGCACAGAGATATAGAACATCTCTGTAGAGAATTTACACCATATACTTTAAAATAATAATAATGGATGGCACTAGAACAGGGGTGTCAAACTCATGTCATCATGGCGGCATCACATGGTGTATTGAGACTTTTTCCCCTTTGCTAAACCAGGTGTGGGCATGGCCAGCACATGATGCATCCGGCCCATGGGCCGCGAGTTTGACAGCCCTGCACTAGAATATCTATACATTGACAGACAACCACATTGCTTGGATTCGCACATGTATTATGCCAATACATTATGACATCCTAGGCTCTTGGATGTCTTTAGACATCCTTAGCCATGATGGCGCAATGGGTAGAATGTGGTATTGCAGGCTAACTCTGCCCACTGCCAGGAGTTTGATTCTGACTGGCTCAAGGTTGACTCAGCCTTACATCCTTCTGAGGTTGGTAAAAGGAGGACCCAGATTGTTGGGGTTTGATTGTCATATTCATGATTGTCAACATGCTGACTCTGTAAACCACTTAGAGAATGCTGTAGAACACTACAAAATGGTATATAAGTCTATGTGCTATTGTTCTTGGTAAGAACTCGATGTGTATGAAGGCCAACACCAGCTAAACGACTGGCAGCTATGACTTCACATTGTTGTGAACAGATAATAACAATGCATTTTCCTCACTTTTAATCATATTAGTGCTACACTTTCAACCAACTAATCATTATGATCATTGAAGTGGCAGATGATTGAGCTCTGTTGTGACTTGTCTTCACCATGCCTTTATGGTTAGTGCTATTTTTGGTAAGGGTGCATGAAAAGTGTGAATTAAATTTGAACAAAACCATAATTTCACTGTGTGTGCAATTTTTAAAATAGTTTAAAATTAGTCTTTTCAGTATGCTAATACTTCCCTAATGATAGTTATTATGTTGCATCCAGTGGTAAGAAGAATGTAATGAGATGTTCTACTGCTCTTGCTCATAAAGCTGCTTAAAGCACAGGAGAGCTAGTTACCTAGATGGATTAAAGCTTCAGATATTATTATGGATATGGCAACTAGGTGGAGCCATTCTTCTAGGTGCCCTGCCTGGTAATGCTATTTGCTGCTAGTGCCACAAAATAAGAAAAATGCTCTATTTGTTTGTACATATGTGATTGCTGGGATGTGATTGTGTTCTGTAGCAGGCAAGAAAATTAGGACAAAAAAATAGGGGGGGAAAGGGATTCACGTATACTTCTTGAATTTGGCATGCCTTAAATCTAACGTGGGATCCTGGGAAATGACCATTAGTCAATGACAGTCTTTCATCCTTTCTTAATTACTGACCACTGGTGCAGGCATACAGAACACTCTATACCCCCAAAGTATATAAATTCAATTGCAATTTCACATGCAGAGGAAGAATTGTAATAGGCTGGTGTTGATAGCCAGGCCCAGAATTAGTTTAGATACAAAGAGGAAACTAAGCTGAGTTCTCTATGATTGAGACCAAAGCCACTACCTTCTGATTCCACTTACTAAGGAATCTTCAAATAAAGTCATATAGATCCTCTCAGAGTTGGATTCTGGATGTACAAGTCCCTTGAAGCCAACTTAGGCATTGTCTAACATGGTTTGCTGCAGAGAGTTAAAGCTTGTTGGACCTGAGGAATTGGACAGAGTCTTCATAGCTATAGGTATGGTCACCTATATATTAGATCCTTGTGTATCCCTGCTGGTTGTGAGGTTACTTATCAGTATGGTGTCATCAGTATGTCATGTTCTTTCCTACCATCTGGGTTCTATATGAATCTGAATGGGGGAAAATGGCTTCAACTTACCAAGACTAAGAGGCTGTAGGCTTGGGGGGGCGGGAGGTCCCTGTTTTGGGGGACTTTACATCTTTAGTTCTATGTGGGATAACATTTTCTTCATTTGGGTTTTTGTGGCTTGTAGTGGAAGTGCAGGTGTAGCAATGATCAAGAGAGACTTTGCTGAAATCCATCCTGTGCACCAATTGTGCCCTTCCAGGATTGGTAGGACCTGCTTGTGGTGATTCATGCCTTGATCACTTACCATTTGGAGTAAGGCAGCATGTTCCAGATGTGGTAAAGGAAGACCATATAAAAGAAGCCAATTGGTCTAGACTATAGTAGCATGGATAGTTCTGGATACACCATGGAAACCCATGTAAAGCCATGTATTTTGTGGGCTGCACTGTCTCCCTATGGTTTTCTGGGTGCAATTTGTGGTGCAAATGATGACATATGATGTTCATGGCACATGGATGAGTTCTTTGCAGGACTACCTGTCTTTAATGGTCTCTGCTTGTCCTACAAGCAGAGACCATTATCTTTAGAGTGGCATGTTTCAGATCTCTTCTATGAAACAATATCATCCAGTGGGACCCAGAAAGTGTATCTTGTCTGTTGGAGTGTGTGCCCTTGAGAACTTCCTTCTTCACAAGATTCAGATGACTCAATTCTACTGGCCATCTGGAAGGCATTGAAACCCTGGTTTTCCACCCAGGCACTGGGTCAGAGCATTAGATGAACCTGTCCTGAAATGACTTGGAATTGGAATGCTGTGGTTTGGCCTTATTACCCTGTTTTGGATGTTTTGTTAGTCACTATTTGCTAGTTAAGTGGCCATATAAATATCCCAAAACTCTTCTAGGCTGTTTTTCAGTACTCATTCACCTTTTGGCAGCTGTTTCTGAGTGGAAGAGCAATTGCTCTAGATTACCTATAGCCCAGGATATTATACTGACGTCGTCACAGCAGCGTCGTCACAGCAGCGTCACGTGGCATATTGGGATTTTTTCCTCCTTTGCTAAATCAGGCATAGGCGTGGCCAGTATGTGACACATCTTGCCCGGGGGCCAGGAGTTTGATAGCCCTGCTATAGTCCAATTGTAGATAGGTATGTGTGTTTCAAGGAAGAAATTAAGGTTTTTTTTCTCCCTTTGTCATGGCAGAGTAGCTGTGATGGAAAGCCTTGCCTTGCATGAACTCCCTCAATATAAATGTCTTCTTCTGTATAAATAGAATATGAATTTTCTTGAGATCTTTTTCCACACACACAACTGAGACATGCCACAAGAAGGATCTAATGAAGAACTCAAAATTTCTTGGTCCAAATTTTATGCAGTTAGGAGACCAAGTATATAATAAGGTACTTTGTATTCCATTTTTGTGGTCTGATAGAATATTTGAACAACACTAAATGTTTTTAGATTGTATTTTAAATGGAAGATTCAGGGGAGGGTCAAATATGCACCCTCGTTATGCTTTGTTTCTCAACATTAGCAACTTTTAAGATGTTTGGACTTCAACTCCAGAATTCCCCAGCCAGAAACACTCTGTAAGGCTCTGCAGCCTGCTCCTTCTGCGTTTCAGAGTCTTCTGCTTTTTCTATACTACACCATGGTAAGCCATGAAAATATCTTAACGCTTTTAAAGTTCATACAGCTGTTTCTTAGGAAATCAACTATTTCCTTTTATTCAGATATTTTTCTTGATAGAGTAGAATGCAGAGAGTTCAAATTCTCTGTTTATCTATGTTGGTTGAGACATTTCATGTGGATCACTGATTTGCTTGCAAGTGGACTCAATTCCTAGGTTCAGAGGCAGAAGGAAAATCAGACAAAGTTCAATTATGACAATTTCCATAATCCTAACTGTAATCCAAAAATCTAAAAATTAAGCGATCATTTTTTGATGTGTTCAGGTGATTATGAAAACAGTGTTCTGTAACATACAATTTTGTTCAATAAAAAGTGGTCAACTTGACCTAAAATGTATAAATGTTGCAATATCAAGTGATCTTTTTCAGATTGCAAATAGTTAGCAGTGTTTCATATCATGTCATGTTGTTGCCCTTTTTGTCTGTCTCTGCTTCTGTTCCCCACATGCCCAAACATTCAATCCTAACATCTTTGGAATTATATTTTGCAAATGTTACGTGTGTTACATCTCAGTGTCTTTTTCTCCCATAATTCTTTGCGTTTGCCACAATCTTGGCATTCTTACAAGGATTCAGATATCTCCTTATCTTCAGAGTCCACCCTTAGATAGAGTAGCTGCCGCTAGACCCTGGAAAAGATGCAGCTATTTTCAGGATGCTCTCTGAGCTCCCCTTGCATCCCAGGGAATTTTTGGCTCTCAAACCAGAAGAGTTGCATAGCTCTAATATTGTATTCTTTATTGTTTTTTTTCTAAGCGTGTATCAGAAGTTCCCATATTCTTTTATACAGAATACTATACTTATTTTGAGTTACAATATTGGACGCTATCGAGCCCTTCCTTGGTATGCAGCTCATTTAATTTGGCCATATTTGCAAATTTCATTTAATTTCTATATCTAATCCAATGCAAGGTTTGTTGGGCATTTTCAGGCATCTCTTCTGCCTTCCAAAAATCAGATCCTGAGATTTGATTTTATCATAGCAGTCCTTCTGTCCAAAAATCTAAGTTCCAGGTTTCTGCTGTGCTGCGACCCAGCCAGAATTAATGAAACATTAATCTAAAGATAAAAATATGTACTTATTTTCTTCCAGTGAAATGAAGTCCTGTCAATGAGACTTGAACATGTTTATGTCGTCCTGAATTGTAGCTTAATTTGTGCTTCTCTTTCCATAAAAAATGTATATGTGTAGGGGTAGATTTGATTCCAAATGGCAGTGGATTTTCCAAAAGGATAAACTTTCATTTAGGGTAACTTCAAAAGTGCCTGGTATTGCAAAACAGCAAGAATTAATGTAATGATTAAAAAGTATAATGCTAACCGTTTCCCTTCAATCTCGTTCTATCGGGGCTGTTCACAACTGCGTGACGGCCGCTATGGCCACCGTTCCAACAAGAGGGTTTTAAAGCCAAGTCGATCGCCCCCGAGAGATCGCGATGGCTCCCGTGGGTCTTCAGACAATGCTTCTTCATCCACCGTCTTTCCCAGACGGTTTAGGTCCCTAGGACCTCCCTCCTAGCTGGATTCGGGGATCTCCGTAGGAGATTCCCGTCTCGTTGCGATTTCAGCCCCGCCCATCTCCCTCGGTTGAAGTTTCTGAGGGTGATGCAATGAGTTCTGAAAGGGGTTGGGTAATTGCTAGTGTGGCTTAATGGCTTTTTCCTGTGTTGGATCTTGGGTGAGAGTATTTGCTTATGAATACAGCTATCTATCTCTTTATTTCTTAAGTGCTGACATCTGCTGTAGGCTATTAAGAAAATGTGGGGGCTGCTTTCTCCCTCTAAAAAAACACATTTCTCCATTTCCCACCCAGGGAAATATAATATTTTGCCTTTTTAATATTTCTCAAAATATTTCATTCTTCTAGGAGAGGGATGGGTGCTAACTTTCTACACATGTTTCAGTTATATATATATTGCCAAATATTGAGAGCAAATTAAATTCAAAAGACTCTTCAAGTCTTTAAAGCAACCATGATTTAAAGTAATGACCCCTTGTTTGATGAGACATTCCAAAAAAACATCTTCCCTGTCATTTTCAAGTCAGGGTTACTTCAAAACGCCAATTTTTCTCATAATGCAGGATTAAAACATAAGCCCTTGCCCACTGCTAGATTCATATTTCATTATTTGCATAGCATTCAAATATGGGAAGAATAATCTTGAGAAATGTAAGGGACATTAGATGCTCTTTAGAAAATTAAGGATATTCCACCAATGATCTTTCAACTGTCTTAAAATAAGTTATCAAGAATTTCAAATTATTTTCCATCAATTTCAAGGGCTGCTGAAATAATATATTCTTCTATTAAAATAATGTATGACCAAAAGAGGCCTTCTACCTCCATCCCACCCCACCCCCGGAAGCTATATCCAATATACTACATTCCATGAGTGGAGCTCAAACTGACAGGTTGTCTAAGCAGTATTTTCTCCTTTCTTATCCTATACAATATTCAAGAAATCTCCCTGTGTGTAATAGCATATTCCAATGTTCTTATAAAATGCAGCTGCTCTACTGGAGAAGTAATGCAAAAAAATACAAATAGAGGCAAGCAGTATACATCTGAAATGTTTCCTTTCAACACTTCCTTTAGATGCATTTTATTGTCTGCCGTTTTTAACAGCTATCCTCTCATTAAACATAGTCTCTGGGAATAATTTTTCAGATCAAAAGGAAGACATATTTTAAAAACCTTAATAATTATCATGTTTCTGACTATACTTATATTAATTTAATAAAAAGTTTAAGATGTGTTGTGGGTTGGAAATTCTTAATTCTGAATAGCCTGTTAACTAGTTAAGGGACTTTTAAATATTCTCAAAATAAAGATACTGTCCTCTCTAAGGAGGTTTGGAGGAGAGGGAATTTCTTTCTTTGTTCTCTTTAAGAGTCTTGGCTGGAAGTCTTGCAGAAAGCAGGCATCCAAGAAAATAAATTTCATGCAACTGGACTGATAAATCAAACACAATTCCTAAAAAAAAAAAGGAACAATAAGGCAAACAAACATTCTTGGCTTTTCTATAACGGCTAATTTTCTATTTGTTGTTTACCTTCTAGAAACATACTTAGCTTCAAATTTTCCAATAAAATGCCTGTCCAATCTCATTTTGCTCTTGTGGATATGATCAAGCCAACACACAACAGATTTGTCACATTTTACCAGAATGAACCAGGGGAAATTCATAGAGAGTTACTAGCTTTTGGCAGTACTTCTCATTTTGTAAGATTATGCAAACATTTTGCTACAGAATCATGCTTTAGATGAAAATATTGTATAATTTACACTTGATTGCTATTAAGTAGAAAAAGAAGGAACAACCAACAAAGCAACAAAGACTATGTCTCCCAAGAAGCATATTATGATGCTCTACTAACTCTGAGGAATTTCATACTTTTTGGAAACGAAGGTAAATCACCTGAAGTGGTAGGAAGGATGTGTATATTTTTCCAATGATATTTTAACATGTATAAATAGTGTTACCAGGAAATCTTTTAAGATATGAATGTTATGTTAAATTATGTCCCGAAGCTTGGGTTTTGACCATTTTTGAAGAGCTATGGTTATATCGGGTTTGGGGAGAATTGTTTCAAGAAAATGAAAAAGTAGTATTATTCCTGATATTAAGGACTAAATGTAATTTATTTGTTTTGAAAAGGCAATTTTATTTCTTAATCAAAAAGTGACACAATATGGCATAGATTTTATGATATTTTGTAACAATGGAGAATTATCTTTCTTCAAATATAATTTAGAAACTTGTAAGTAGTTTTTGATATTTGATGGATATCTGCAATATATATTTCCCCTTGTTTTAGTTTAGTTTAGGCTGTTTAGTTTTTTGAAGGGTTTTTGTGTCTTAAGTTTGTTATAATGTTTATCTTTTCTTTCTTTTTTCAGTTCTGTGTATTTCTATTGGCAAAACCTGCCATGATAAATAACATTTTTTTTAAAATAAAAATGGTGGGAACTGGAAGCGGTTGTTATCATTCCATTAGATTTGGTTTTGAAAAAAATAATTTGCATAATTAGAAATTAATACTAAGACATTATCAGACAAGTTGCTCTTAGCCTGGTACAAAGAACAGATACTGTATTGTTGAATTCAAGACATATGTATTCAAGACATGTGTTAGAGGAAAGTCAAAAAATACAGTTAAAGCCAAGTTTTTTCCCTGAGTTTTACCCCTGGTTGCCAGTTTGCTTTCATATTCAAATTCAAGGTGCTGGTCTTGTCCCTTAAAGCCCTCCATGGCATTGGACCAGATTATTTGAGGGACCACCTCTCCCATTTACACCTTTAATTTCTTTGGCTTACTATACCTTATTCTTTTTCTGTGCTCTGTTGGCAATCCCACATAGGAAAAGCATGTTGAATATATAAGTAACGTGCTTTATTTCACAGATTACTAGCTATCCAGAATTTTGGAGTTTCTCTTTCCATGCCCCCATTATATGCCGTGCTTGTTCAATGGTAGCATTTGGACTCATCAGAAAGTATTTCTTTTCCCATCCCATCCCTTGTATCTTCTAGTTCATATGATCCCTTTTCTGTGAAGCCTCCTTTCTATTTCAATTCCAACTGCAATTCTTGTAATTGCATTTATATTCAGTTATTGAGCTATCCTCACCTTTATTTACTCTCCCTCTGTTAAGATCTCCATTTCTAACACAGTTTATCTTCTAGTTGTGGCTATGGTCTTTTCTATTTTGGTCCCATGCTCTCTAATTCTATTGGGTAATAAATAAAAAAGATATAAAAAGAGGCAACTGGAGCTACTGAATTGGAATTTATATTGTCTGCTGTCCTTTCACAAGCAGCTGCTTCCAGACTAGAAAGGAAAGATGCCTTGGCAACATTTTTCACCTGAAGAGTCAAATTCCCGGGGTGGGGGGGAGGTTGACTATGCAATAACTGACAGCAGTGACAGGGAGAACCAGGGGCATCTCTCTTTCACCCAACCAGATGCACAAAAAAAGAAGATGTAGCTTCACCTTTTGCAGGAAATTTACAGTAAATCTTATGCAAATGTATTTGGGATTTATACTCCCAAACTTGATGAGTAAAAATGATCAATCCCACATTAGGAATCCTTCTATCTGACGATATGTTATTATATCATTATCTATAAAGACCTACGTAGCATAGGTCTTGGATACTTGTGGGACTATCTGTCTCCCATTGTATCTGTCCAACTGATTCAATCTTGCAGGGTTGGTATGCTCTGGTGCCTTCAATTAAACAATGTCCTCTATTGCAGGGGTCCCCAAACCCTGGTCCATGAACCGGCACCAGGCTGTGACATGCCAGCAACCGGGCCGTGCAAACAAGCAAAATCCCATCCATGGGATGCAGGCAGCACACAAAACTACACATACTGACACTCTCTCTCTCTCTCTCTCTCTCTCACACACACACTCACACACACACACACACACACACACACACACACACGTAAATGGTTTATAGAGTTTATTGATGTTCCCCAGCAGTTCCCTTCACCCAGCCTCAGAACTGTCCCAAATGAATCCAGCCACAAGCAGGCCATGTTTAGTCCATGAAACAAATGGAAAGTTGCTGCAACAAGTCCACTAAACAAACTTAATTCCACCAGGCAAAACTGTAAGTACATCCACAAGAACTCACTTGGCAAGAGAAGTTCAGAGTCTCCAAGGCAGGAAGCACACGGAACAAACACATACATCCATAAACCAAGCATGTTGTTCCCAGCAATGCCTCCCTCTGCCTGCCATAATAAGTAGCTAACCGGTGCAGCCCATCAAGCCAAGTGGGGTCTTCTCTCAAGTAATCTGGCAGATCTCCATTGCTGTCGTCTTTTCTCTGCTCTGTGTGCTCTCAGATCCACCACAGAAGTCACTTCCTTCCCCTTCTCTTCACTGACCTGCAAGCTGTCCCCAGCCAAAGCCTGTAAATCTCTTTCGGCCAGCAGTTCAAAGTCATTAATTAACCCAGTTCCTGATGTGCCAAGAACGAGCTCATCCTCCCTCATGCCAGCTTCTGAGGAAGAGTCAGAGGAGTTGTCTGAGAGAGACATCATATCACACCCCCTCCAGTCTGCAGAAAAACTTTTCTCCATGGAACTGATCCCTGGTGCCCAAAAAGTTGGGGGCTGCTGTTCTATTAGGACCCCAAAAACATGTCTTTTCTGTAGTAGGACCTACCCTCTAGAAAAACATTACCCCTCAAATTTGGATGGCTCCAACACTGCTACTGTTAAAAGACCTGGCTCTTCAGTCAGGTCTTTGTTAGGGAGAGTGAAATCCCTTGCCAATTGTCAATTTTTTATCTATATGCTCTGTTGATATGATTGTAATTTGTTTGTTCAATTGTTGTGAGCCACCTAGAAACATTGGGAATTAGGTGGCATACATGCTTAATAAATTATTATTACTACTATTGTTGCTATTTACTGAAAGGAAAAGTCAAAGAAGTTTTTCTTTTCTTTTCAACTTATTCAGAATATAGAATAAGGCTGTAAAAACTTCCCAAAAAATCAGAGCATGTCAAATAGATTCTGCAAATATTAAAATGAATTAAAAGCCTAATTTTCCAAAGACAAAATTTCTTTCTCCTCTTTCTGAAGGAGCTTGATTAGAGAGAGCTAATTTAGTAGTCAAGCAGAAGTTCTTATATGGAATTTTTTATCAGCCTAAGCATTTATTATGCACTGCTCAGTTAGAAAATCATCAGTGCATACATTGAGTAATTTTCACCCAAACAAAAGAAAATTACAGCAAAAATCAACTTTTGTTTTCTATAGTTCTACAAGTAGAGGGAAAAAATGCTCTTAGCTCTTAGAAACATTTCCTGTAGGATTTTTTTTTAACTCAAAACACAAGCTATTTTTGTACTTCAACTAACGTAATTAAAAGTACAAAATACAGATCTCCTTGCACAGTTATTCTCATTACTCCAATTTGGAGACTGATCAAAATTTCCCCTGGAGGGTGGGGGGTTAAGATGGGAGCATTTGACTTGTCCCTTATTTCTGATCACAACATTCTCCTCCTATTCTCAATGTGCATTCAAGGGGGAGGGGGAGTTTGATTTTAATTGCTACACTTGAACCTGAAGAATCAACTGCAGAGAAAGTGAACCTCTCCCTCCCCAGACTGGAGGTGGGAGATCCCAAAAGCTATTCTGCAGTGCAATTACCCTGCAGCTACTTTGCAGGCCATTAGTATCCCATCATTGTCTGAGGAATGCTCTCAGCAATCAATGCAGTATTCTAATCCTGATTGCCCTTTTACTTATTACTCCTACAAGGTTCTCAAAACGGGGGAAAAGCCATTCTTGAATATGCAGGTGTTGTTTACTTTTAACAACTCTTTAGTCTCCCACATGCTAGTTGAGATATATTTGCAACTGTCATTAACAAAATGGCAGTCAAGGTTCTCCTACAGGCATCATTAATGTGCATCTGTTCCTTTCAACACACAGTGCCCTTTTCTTCTCATCTTCTCTGATGCCCACTTTTAGCATACTGTTAGGCAGCCATTCCTATGTCACATAGTATTTTTTTTGTTTGAGGTTCTAGCTCAAATCCACCAGTTCTTTTAAGGCAGGAACAGTCAATTATCCCTGTGATCAAGTGGATCACTCAGATTACCAAGGTTTTCACACTTGACAATCCAAATCACTGGGAACTGATTTGCTTCTGTTGTCAGGTAGCATACAACTTTAAATAAAAACCTACTCTCATATAATCCAAGCCAACAAGGAAAAAGGATTTCTAGTGCCTCATCTCCAAAGTTCTCATATAACGATGGCTTCAGGAGGAAGTTCTCCACATTCCACAGTGATGTAGCAATGACAGGAGCAATGATCATCTTTAGGGTCAAAAAAATATTATTTGAGCCTGCTTTGAGACAATGCTACTCCTGTGTTGCCCAGAAAATCAAGACAAACCTGAAAGGGTAGCCATCTTCGCTAGCTTGTATCTTGTTAGTTTTGCTGCCAGTGGGTACATGACAAATAAAATAATACATATATTGTTAGTATTGTTGTTTTATTTGCTAAAATGCTAGAGTCATTTAAAGGGAAACCAAGTGAGGGACCAAGATTTGAAATCTGTCCTTTAGTAGCCAACTATCTAACCCCTTTCTCAGGAATTGATTAACTGGCAGTAGTCATACATACGTTTTCTTCATTACAGTCAGTATGAAATCATTTATAGTCAGAAAAACTGCCTGCTGCAATATACAGGAATCAAAACCTATGCATGGCTCTATGTTCCAAGAGTTACATTTTGGATCTTTTCCTCCTCTCTTTCTGAATCAAGGTCCACTCTCTTGCTAAGCATGAGATGTGCCTAGTCTACATTTACACAACAATTCTCTCTATTGCTTAAATTAACCCTCCTTGTAGAATGTGCTAGAACAATTGCATCATCTCTCTGGCATCCTTCTTCATAATTTGTACCTGTTAGCTGGTCTATTTTTGAACATTTTAGTACACCTCCAGAAGCAGGAGCAGAGAGAGTTCTCCATCAAATTTCATTCCATACACCCTTCCAATATCTACTTTCTCTAAGTCATGTAACATGACAGGGGGCTAAGAGTATTTCTTATTGTTTGGCTGGAGCATTGTAAAACAAAAAAAAAATCACCAATGATACAAGAAAAACAAATATTTTCATGAACTGCTGCCTACCCTTAGTTACATTTTCTTTGATACGCCAGGGGATATAAAAATAGAGAAAAAGCTAGGTTTCTCTGCTTTTATAATCAGGGGAACTAAACTGTGATGGATTATCTCCTACCTCTCAGTACCCAATTCCTTTTAAGAAAGATTTGTATTAATACATCCCACTTAAAGTCTTATTGCAAGAACTGAATATGGTCATTTATTTTATAGAAACCTAGTTCCATGTTTGCCATAGCTTTCTATATGGAACTCCAAACTTTTTAAGTGTCAGTTTTTCTTTTTCGATTTGGAAGCACATGAGTTGGTAATGCTCTGCATTAATAGCAATAGCAATAGCACTTAGACTTATATACCTCTTTATAGTGCTTTACAGCCCTCTAAGTGGTTTTACAGAGTCAGCATATTGCCCCCAACAATCTGGATCCTCATTTTACCCACCTCGGAAGGATGGAAGGCTGAGTCAACCTTCTGCCTGTGGGAACTGAACTGCCAAACTGCAGCTGGCAGTCAGCAGAAGTAGCCCAACGTGCTGCATTCTAACCAGTGTGCCACCACAGATCAGAAGGGCCTAATTTCAGTTTCCCCAGTTTAGGCTGGAAAAATGCCTACTAGCAATTTTGGAAGACTACTGCCAGCCAGTGTTAACAATGTGGATTAAAATTCAGGATGTGTGGGGTTCCCTTCCACACTAAACAAAGATTAGAACCCAGGTTTCCCCATGTCCAGTTCAGTCTCTTTAGTCATTAGATCAAACTGGCTCTTACTACATTAAACGCTAAACTCTTTAAGAGTTTATACTTACATCCCTTGATTATATACATATTTAGAAAGAGAGATTTTTATTTTCAGGTACAGAGGATAGAATATGTAGAAAATCCTTATTTTGCCTGAATTATTGGTGATGTAAAAGTTCTATGCAGACTGCCATATAATAAAATGAATTGAACAATAAAATATTCAATCTTTTTCACAACAGAAATAAAATGTACCAGAAAAATTGTGGATTCCATACCAGAAACAAATTTCTAATGTACTGTGTGTTTATTACGTTAAAAAAAGTGAAATGGTACAAGAAACCACACAAAAGACGATAAATAGGCCAAGATTGTTTTCTTCATGTAATTCTCTAGAAAAAAAATTGAAATAGCTGTAGGGCTTTTGTTTTGCAATGTATGAGAATATAACACTATTCATCTTGGGGGGAAAAATAAGCCATATTGTTATAACAATAGATGTTTATTTAAAAAATCCTCTGCAATTTGTTACCTAGTTCAGTATGGGAACAATATTTTTTTTTAAAAAGTGTTATTTCACCCCTTTTGGTAAAGACTGTTATGATTGACACTTGATTACAGCATCACAACTACCTCATACTTTAAAAAAATATGATGTTGGCAACATGAATTTTCCAATGCAAATAAGTGCTATTTATCTATGAAACACATTCCAGTAATTACCCACCAGGGATAACACTTTTGCCAAATCATAGTATCCAAGTGAGAGAGGAAAAACATTCTACTGTATTTGCAAGAGGCCAATTCAGATAAATAACTGGCTTTTGTGGTCTCTTCTCCACAGAGTGGGTTTTATTTGCTTCTCAGAATGCTGCAAAATTCACTTGACAGAACCTATAAATACATTTTAAAAGGTTGGGACAATTATATGGGTTCTCTTCTGAGTGATTTCCTACACACATCAAGGTTAGAAGAAGCCACAGAAATTCCCAGCAGAAGCTTTCACAGAAGAATGCTGCCAAAAGACTAATTTGCTGAGCTGTTTCCTTTCTCCCCTTCCCTTCTATGAACTATAAATTCTTTTCTCCTGTACCATTTTTAAAGTATCAGGACAATTTTTCAAATAGTTCTATGTTAATATAAAAAAACTCCCCAAACTAAGAGAATAATGAGAATAATTAAAATGCTTGAGGAAAGTATGCCCTTTAAAGAAATGGTGGAAATTGGATACATGGATTTCCTGAATATAGGGAAAGGTATAACACTGACAAATTGTATTTAAAGTTAGGCTATCCCTAAATGTAATCAATCTCTGTTTTATACTTTTCGCGATTGTCAGAAAAATTATGTATTCAACTTCTTCAATGTTTAAACACTTAAAATAATAATGTAAGTATAGAAAAGCTGTAGAAGGTATTCAACATTTACTAAAACTCAGTGCTAATAATTCAAACGTGAACATGCAGTATTATATTACTATTACCATTTAGAGTATGAACCTACTCGGCATCACTGAGTGTTTATTCAGTATTTTACGACAAGAGTTCCGAAATGTGATTTAGAGCTCAACAAAAGTTCAGGATAACTTTAGAAGAGTATCACTTAAAAAAGACCTGATCATGCTTTTGCGGGTGATGTGGGAAAATGATCAAAACTTGCCCTGGGATTGTACAAGTCCACAATGCTTACTGTTGGATTGAATTGTCATTCTACCTACAAGTCTGTATTGGAAGAATGGAAAAACCCACTCCTTTATCATACTAAGATAAGAAATAGACGTTAAGAGGTAATAAATGGCCACTTTTACATATATCCATATATCCTTGAAATTGCCTGAAGTTATTTTTTCAAGGGTTCGTAAACACTGTGTCAGTACAGTTTCTTTCTATAGCTCTTTCCCCCCACCCCTTTCAGTTTAAATATATTCAATACTATCCCTGCCTCTGCACAGACTGCTAACTCAACTGTGTTCCAAAGGATCATTCCTAAAACAGATGGTCTGTCATTAGGCTTCTAACTTACCATCTTAGCACAGCCTCTGACACACTAATGTTATACAAGTCTGAATGACTGGCTTAAACATGAAACAGATCACATGGAACATTTTTCACATATTTGGTAGGTACTCCCTAGAGGGGGTTCTCCAAGCAGTACACACAGGCAAATAACAAATGATACTGAGTCTGAACATAGCATTGGGATTTTAACTGAAACCGTTTAAAGTATTGTGATGTCATTTTACAAAATTACAAAACATCTATATTTATAATACTGTCTCTATTTATAGTGATATGATGTCCCAAAGAATATTACAGAGCTTAAAAATATGGAAAGTGACATCTAAAAATAAACCCTTCTTGATACTCTTTCCTATATTTGGGTCTTTGAGGACTAAACAGGTGACTTGAAAGAGGTTTAAGGGGACACTGATACGCATCACGGTAATTTAGACAGAACAAAATGTTCACTTTTGCTGCTTTTGGGGCCAATTGGGCTTTTTATAAAAAAGGTTAAACAAGATCAATATTTGCTATATGCAAGAGAAAAAATGAATATGCTGACAGGCTATATGAAATTTATAGTAGGTAATCGGACATTGAGGATATTAACTTTACATTTGAGGTGCTTTCCCCTTTCCTTACAGTATACCACCATAAAACATACACAAAACACACACACACACACACACACACACACCCCTTTGATATTAAATTATTATTTTTCTGTTTCTTTACGTTGGGGAGAAAATGCAATAACTATTGTTTTATCTACATTGTCTCAATTTTGATAAGGACATTGAGCAAGTAGAGGCCTGGCACACAAAAATAGATTTTGAAAGTAATTTTCTTTCTAATACTTATTTGCAATGTCCCCTAAGTGTTACATATTTCACTATCAATTTGACAGTTTCCATCTCCCAGTATTTATTTTCATTTGATGAAGATGGCTCAGATGTTTGTGAAAATACACAACTGTGCCTTGCTTAAGCTCTTATCTAATAAATCTAATATTTTAATAATGTAGGAGAGAATCCACACCCTTGTCATCTGGTTCTAAGTGTTCTGTTGCTAGAAGGGAAGATACACTATAAACATAAGCTAATACTAATAATTTTTCTGGCATTCACAAATGTATACCTTAGAAGTCATATTTTAAATGTCAGAACTTTGCTTGCTGTGCTGTATATCATATATAGGGAAGGTGTTCTGCTTGAATTTAGTTGAACTTCTGTTGTGCACATATAAAGTTTCACTTTTCCAGGATTGTGCCAAATTAGCTTTTGCCACTGTCAATGTCAAGTGCCAGGGAAATCAGGAGATGTAGGCAGTTCAAATATGTGTATAAAGATTTATTGCAAACTTAAGCTCTCTACAAGAATCTGACCTACTAACAGTCAAGGGAAATGAGCAGGAATAAGGAGGCATTCAGGGTGGGCTGGACTTAGATCTCTTGCAGATGTACAGGAACTCGTAACTTATGATGTGTTTGACTCTTTTATAGGCTCAGCCTATCATGTCCTACAGTCAATATGTATTTCACTAAAGTATGGTACTTCTTGCTTATACTCTCTGAAATTATTCCTGATAAAAATGTTTGTGCTTTCAATTCAAAATGTATTTTTACAATTTTTTTGGGAGATTTTGATATATTTACTCCCAATACTTTTTTTAACATGATTATCACATACGATAAAAGGTTCCTTCTTTATTATGACATTCTCAGCATTTGTTCTTGTATGACTTATCCATCTTTAAAACATCTTTCACCAATTTTCCCTCAATTTTTCCCCATAATCTTCACATTGTTCCACTGTAATTACATCTTTAACATTATATATTAATTTTATCATACAATTTAAACTTATTATTTCTCCAAATCATGCCTTGTTTCTTTGTGCCATAAATTCCTATGAAGTCTATTGTCTAAGGCAGCTCTTTCTATGATTCTGCTATTAGAAGTTTTTTTCCATTCTATTATCTGTGATGTACAGCTTGCTCAATAATATAATTTAAAAGTCTACCTGTTCCTTTGAGAGTTATAAAGTTTTGAATCTTGTTCTTGATTTCCCCCCACTCTGTATGAATTTTCTAGTTGTCCTTTGCCAATCCTACAAGATTGTGACTGAGATTGGAATAGATGCCATTTTTACTTCAAATTTCATCTTGGGTAGTATATTCATTTTTATTGTTGCAATAAGTTCTAGCCAAGGGCATTTTAAATTTTTCCACCTTTCAAGATTTTGTTTTATTTCTTTCCATAGTTTGCTATACTTGTTTTGAAATATATCTTTGTTAGAACCTGTCAAGTAAAGTCCTACATATTTCATACATTTTTTGATATCTCACAGACAGCTTCTTTCAGATCACAAAGTCATCTTCTTCAGAAATTAAGGATCTTGTTATTGTATTTGTTTTCTTTTCATTGACTTAGGCATGAAAGCCAGCTGGGTGACTTTGGCCTGTCACTCTCTTTCAGCCTGACTCATCTCAAAGAGTTGTCACTGTTAAGAAAGCAGTATTAGGTGTGTTTTCTGCCTTGAGTTATTTATAAAAAATAATAAAGGCAGGATAAAAAAATGTAATAAAAAAGCGAAGTTGTTCCTCTAGCTTTGTGTAGTAAAGCTTGGTGCCTTTCCAATTTTGATTTTATTGCTTCTTTGATCTACTGAATTCTAATGGATTTGCTTAACATTTGCCTGTATTCTTATGTGAATTCTTTTAATTCTTCCCCTAGATCCTTTTTCAATATTATATACACTCCCCATAGACTAGTTACCCTGGTCCTAATTGGAGTGTAAACTATTAGGGCAATAACTGGTAGATATTAAGTCTCATATATGAAAGCCATATTAATTTTGGTTCAGGGATGGAAGTAGAATCTATTTCATATTTGGTATTAAAATATCTATCATACACCCAGTGTTAATTGAATGTAATATTTCCACTTGTTAATAACTTTAATTGCCGTTAGACCATGACATCATTATCCTTCTTTTTGCTGGTGACTCTTAAGAAAACTACAAGAAGATCAGAAAACTTCTATCAATAGCTATAGCTTTTAGCAGCTATTTGATTTCTTTCTCACGCTATTAAGTATTAGCAATAGCACTTAGACTTATATACTTCTTCACAGTGCTTTACAGCCCCCTCTAAGCAGTTTACAGAGTCAGCATATTGCCTCCAACAATCTGGGTCCTCATTTTACTGACCTTGGAAGGATGGAACGCTGAGTCAACCATGAGCCTGGTGACATTCGAACTGCCAAATTGCAGTCAGCCGGCAGTCAGCAGAAGTAGCCTGCAGTACTGCATTCTAACCACTGCACCACCAAGGCTCATATTAGCTGTTAATTGTCTCACAACTCTAATGCAATTTTCTTGGAATTCTTTAATTCTATTACTGTAGTTATTGTATTATTGGTCTTTTTCTTCTGTACAATCTTAGAACATAAACAAATGTTAACATTACTGGAGTTGTATCTATTTTGAAAAAAACATTTTAGTTCTTTATATTTCATCTTGTTGGAGTGCAGCAGGTCTTTTAGCCATCATTTGAACAGCAATTTTTCTCCTGGATCTATGATACTTAGATTGGATTGTGATTTGTATATATCATTGGGAGGATCTTCACTTCCTTGAAAGTTTTGGATGGACTGAAAGTTGCTGTGAAGCAAGAGATTTCGCACATTCGTAAAGACCGAATTAATTAATGCTAGCTTGTTAAAAAAAAAACTGGGAAAAAAACTTATTTGCACAAATGGAAGAAATTCTGGTTATGTCATGTGCCATCATCCTGTCCACACTGAACTCATGTCCAAAACTACTCAATTATAGTTGGGTATCCCATATCCTCGTAAATATTACCCTCTTATTTAATACATATATATTTGTGCATAGCAAGAAGAACTGATGGTAGGTAGACCAAGGCAGTCATGGAATGGATCCCACTTGATAAAAAACGTCCACAAAGAGCCTTAAAACAAGAGGGATTGATGACATCAGCAAGTATTGCGGGCCCAATTGGCAAAAGAAAGTTTTGGACCGTATGGGTTGGAACCATGCGGAGGAGGCCTTCATCCTGCAGTGGATAGACAATGGCTAAAATGATGATGATGATATTTGTGTGTGATGCACACACACAGACACAGAGATACACTGTGTTTGTGCGTGTGCGTGTGTGTGTATGTAGCCACTAAGTTGGTATTAACTTTTAGTGACTGTACAGATCAACCTGCTCCTAGATGATCTGTCCTGGCCAACTGTGTCCCAATCGCTGTTCTAATCAATTCGATTTAACTTGCTGCTAGTCATATTCTTTTCTTTCCTTTCACCTGAGCATTTGTGCCTAAAGAATTCTGGATTGATTTGTTCTATTATCCATTTGGTTATTTTCTTGGATATTCATAAATCCAAATATTTTCAGGAGTCTTCTCCAATACCAAAGTTCAAAAATATCAATGTGCTTTCTGTCCAGCTAATTACTCTCTGAAATTTCTTTTTGAAAGAGGCCATTCCTGAACATTCTCAACATAACATAACAGAAGGCTGAAATAATAAACATGTACTGTACATATAGAAACACAATCCAATTAAAGAAATAAACAAAAATCTGATTGCAAATGCAACATTTTACAATGTCTTGCTTTGAATTATCACATTGCCATTCTTACATGTGTGCTTCAAAACTCTGAGAGATATTTCAAAGCCATCTGTGTCATTATTTTATTAATTGCCTGATATATTTTTGAGCCATTATTTATTTATATTTATGTACTATATTTTTTTAAAAAAATCTTACCTTTTACCTGTAACAATAACCAAGCAGTATGAAATAAGGGATACAGAAATGAATCAAAAATAATTTATCCTATTGCTATCCTTATTTTATGTTACTGAAATTTGCCTAACACCAAAACTAGGAACGAGAAATTGAGTAAATATGTCTTCCTGTGAAAATCAAAGATTTACTTTTGCATTTGGTTTTAAACAGAATGATCTATATTTATAAATACATATAAAATACATTGCAGACAGTCATTTTAGTGCAGTGGTTAAGGGATCAGGCTTCAAGCTGGGAGACTGTGAGTCTAATCCCATCTTAGATACAAAACCAGCTGAGTGACCTTGAGTTAGCCACTTTCTCTCAGCCATAGGACGGAGGCAATGGCAAGTTACTTCTGAAAAACCTTGCCAAGAAAATTGCAGGGACTTATCTAGCCAGACTCTGAAAATAGGACATGATTGAAAAAACTATAGTTAGCCAAGTCTTTCTGTCCAATCTATTTATTTATTTATTTATTTATTTATTTATTTATTTATTTA